>PVHP010031961.1:0-20647 GCA_004024765.1 Zapus hudsonius | reverse complement strand
CACCACTGTAGAGTCTGTGTTTTACTATATGCATGAGATTCCTGCTGTCTCTACAGTAGACCTAGCTTTCCTTACTCCATAGTGCTAGGTGGTGTTTTCAGTGAGGTTGCTTTGGATCAATCTAACAAGGTCTAAGTACAATTCATCACACTAGGCAGAATCCATACAGCATGTTTTGTTGCCTTCACCTCCCTCTCCTTCTGTCTGTTTCCAAATTTTCCAGTCTCCTTCATATCTAATCTAGATAGATGCAGCTTGCAAAATAAGGAAAATGCAACCTCAAAATATTCATATTTTCCCATATAATTCAAAATTCCTTTCTGTTTTCTTGCCTGTTAGTTCCAAGGAAACTAGGAGCCTCCCCCTCCCAAATTATCCCATGTGCTCCCAATCTCTGGGGCAGATTGTTAGAGTAGAATTACTGTGTCTCTCCTAACAGTGCTTTGGCTACCTTCCTCATCTGGAAAATGGGCATTGCTACACAGAGAACTCAGATGGTGTTAGACACTAGATTATGGTTTGCAACTGTCCTGGCAAATATGCAAACATATATGGGATGCAGCAAATTGAACTCTTGCAGCTAGATCTTGTGGTTAGAAAGGCTGGCAAAGGGATGTTTCCTGTCAGTCACATGCTTCTATTTCACAGCCCTGGGGAGGCAGGAGCTCTAAGCTGCTGATCTCCCAGTCTGAGGTCCTCATATCTTCCCAGTCAGCAAAACAGCAGAGTTGACATGCATTTCATTATGTCTGCAGATTCCCAGGGAAAGTACTTGACAGAGGAAGAAAGACAGCTGAAATCAAACCTCAATGGTTTTCCTATTTCCTTTCTGATCTCTTGATTTATTTACTCCAAGAGACAGTGGCATTTGGAATTAAAACCTCCAAACCCAAAGGAATAAAAAGCAGGAAGATGAGACAATAAAAGTAGAACGAGCTCAGAAAAAAAGAAGGGACCAGCCAGCAGGGGCCAGAGAGAGAGAAGAGAGAGAGTGAATGAGATGACAGAGGAGGGGAGGGAAGAGGGAGAGGGAAAGAGTGAAATGAAGAGAAGGGAGAGATGAAGGAAGTATGAAAAGAGAAAAGGAGAATGTGGATGAAGGGGACAGTAGCAGGAGCGAGGGAAGGAGGGAGAAAGAGGAAGGCAGTGTACACTGTGTGATTGATGCTTCATTTTGATACAAAGGTAAGTTGTCATTGAAAACACCCATGTCTTCATTTGTGAGAGCCAGGATTTAGAAGACAGAAACTCAATTTAGTTGCTCTTTTTTCTAATAAAAAAATATGTTTTATCCCAACTGAAAAACGTATTTCTTTCTGCCAATAAGTGTCAGGACCTAATCTGAAGCCTTCAATAAAACAATGCTATTAAATAATTTAACCTGGAAAAAGCCATGCATGTCTGCAAACATTGTATAGATTTCAGATGGATCAAACTTTAAAACAGGGGGAAAAAAAGAGATAGGGAGTAAGAAATGGGCTTTGGAACACAAAGGAGTGTGCATCTTCCACTCACAAAGAAGGGATGCTATAAGCCCAGAAGACTAAACTCAGCCACTGCAAACTCTGCCCTGAACCATTGTGTTCACTGCACCCCGGGCTTCTCCCACTTCCCTGAGACAACAACATGTGCAGACCACCTGAAACATGAAATCTGGAGAGTGAATTAAACTGATTTTCCCTCCCTGAGACTACAAACCTGTACACTCTGTGAGGCCTTCTAGAAGTGCTCATACAGGGCATTCTCCCCACTGAGGTGTCTTGTGGGACCCCTAAAATCAAACAGATTCTGGACTCAGTTTTAGCAGGCTGAAGTGTGAGTTCAAGATTGGCCACTATAAGCAAAGGTCTCTTTAAGGTGTTTATTCCCAAAGAGTCTCGAGTTTTCTCATTGGTGCACTTAGATGACAGAGCTTGACAAGCTATAAGACACCCTGGAAACACACAGTAAAGGAAGGTTCCGCACATAACTCCTCTCCTCAGTCCCTCACCATCGCTTTGCTCATTGGTGTCTAGTCAAAAGCGATGCAATTATCTGTGCTTACTCTGAAGAGACCGATTTTCTTCTCCACCCACATTAAATGGTCTATAGACCAAAAGGTTTGAGGACTGCTCTCTCTCTCTTCCCTCTCCTCTATTAGCACCACTGTTAATCATTTAGGCCAGTGGTTTTCTGTTCAAGATGAGCATGAAAATCACCAGAGGAACAGAAAAACAAAATAAAGCAAAACACAGAAAAAAAATCAGTTGATGCCTGGGCTCTACTCTACACCAATTAAATTCAAATTTCTGTGGATTCTTTTTTTTAAGTTTCTGAGATAATTTTTTTTCTTTATTGTTCATAATGATTTACATTGTTTAGTGGGCCAACATTGAGTTGTTATCCCCAATTCCCTGTTGCCCCCCCTTCCCCATCCCCAGTCAGCTAGATAATTTTAATGCTTAAACAATTTTGAAAAACTATCACTCTAGGTATACGATGGAAGTTCACTGAGGAAACATACTTGACGTGGCCCTTTCCAATAAGGCTGAAATTAAAAGCCGACGTGGAGGTCTCATCACAAACAGAATCAATACCTCCTTACTGAAGCAACGAAGAATGTAAGATGAGGAGAAAATCAAGTTATTAAAAACCCAGTTGTCAAGTTGGGAATTTAGTTCACCAGAAGAATTTAGTAAGTGCAAGTTCCTGGGTTCAGTCCTCAGCTCCTAAAAATGAGATGGTCTCTTTCTGCCTGGGTTCAGTCCTCAGCTCCTAAAAATGAGATGGCCCCTTTCTGTCTACTTATTGAAACAGGACATATGTAGCATAGATTCAATTGAGGTAAACCTTGCAGTTGGCTCATTACATTCTAACGCTAGTTAACCATTGCCCAAGTTGAATTAGAGTAGGAATCATACTTGAATTCATCACAGTAATTACTCTTCAGGGGAGGAGAACAGGTAAGTAATAATGCCATTAAGTAATGCAGGAATGTGAGACTGGAGATAGAGCCCAGTCAGCAGAGTGCTTGCCCAGCATACACAATGTTCTTCGGTTGATCCATAACACCAAATAAACAGTAATCCCAGCATTTGAGAGAGGTGGTGGGGGGGGAAGATTAGAAGTTTAAAGTCATCCTCAGCTACATAGTGTTTGCAAGGCTGATCTGGGGATATATAAAACTATATGTCAAAAAAAACCCATTAAATGAATACACACACACACACACACACACACACACACACACACAGGCACGCACGCTCACTTGAACATCAGCACAGCTCCATGCCCCCAAAAAGCTTTAAAATAGAAATAGTTTAGCTGCTCCTTTTTAGCTATTTTACTATGATTAAAGCTTTAGTGTTATAAAGTTTGAAATGTTTCACACACATATTTTGAACCTGATTCCAGTGCGGGCATGATTATGGAGAATTCTAGAGACTCTGGGACCCAGAAACCAGCTGTAGAGGTGGATTTATGAAGGCAGGGCCTTTGAGAACATTATCCCTCACCACTTCCTGGTTCACTCACTGCTTCCTGTCTATCATGATGTGCACATCTGTCTTCTAGGCGTTCTTCCACCACCGTGATGTTCTTCTCAAATGCATGGAGTCAAGCAAGCAAAGAGGGAACCCTCTGAAATCTAAGCCAATGTAAATCCTTCAGCCATGGATTCTGTCAGGTTTTGTCTTAGTAGCTAATACCCTTAGTTTCTTTATTGTGAAAAGACAATAATGAGAATGATCTTGAAGCATTGTGAAAACTAGGGACAATGCATACAAAGACCCTTGTGCCAAGGACGAAATCAATGCTGACAATTAGACACATGACTAAAAGCAGGAAGTTGCTCGAAGGACAGTATGCCAAAAAAAAAAAAAAAAGCTTTATGGAAGGAATCTTTTTTCCCTATCTTTTTCTTCTTTTAGCCCTTTACCTCCTTCCCCTTTATTTTTCATTTTTTGTTTGCCTTATTTTCCTTATAAATATTTAGAGGCCAATTTGGTGGGCACAACATTTAATCAAGTGATACTAGTAGCTTCCCACCTAAGGCCTATGATCCTCCCAGACATAGACTTTTGACTAAGTTTTCAGTACTAGGCATGAATTCCTCTGGAGTAGGCCTCAGTTACATTCAGATAGCAGTTGATTACATCCATAACAGTAATACCACTGTTGTATCAATGGGCACATCTTGACTAGCTAACCATTTGTGTGAATGGTTAAGACTGTTGATGAATCTTCTATCCCAGCAGCCAGACAGATAACACTTCCCAGCGTTATGACACCTGGCCAGAAGGGAGGAGACTTCTAACTCAGCTCTAACTTAGTTCCTCCATGTCTGAAATAATCTTATAGCTGGTATTATAATATTTAACTAGAAAATGGGTACACAGTGGATGAATGAGATCAGTTTTAAAGCTATCTGAAATTACAGATCTTAAATTAGTACTCCACAGGACTGATATCTATATACTGCAATCCACCAGAGAGTCTGATTGTACATATGTCTTCATATTTAAAACATAACTTTTAGTTACTAGGTAAATACCTAGATAATCATGGCATGTATTTTTGGTAAGAAAATAGCATTCCTACTTCATTTCATGTCTCACAGAATTGATTGGAAGGACAAGAATCACAGTTCTCAATTTGTTTTAATTAACTAATTAATTATTGCTAATATGTAGAAACACTCATACAGTGTTGTGTATGACTCATACAGTCTTGTGTTGGAACCCCTATCTCCCTCCTCCCTGCCCCCAATCCACTGAGGGCCTTCCTCAATGGGATTGCTGGAACTCTCCATGGGATGGAGGGCTATGAATTGTGCAAGCAGTAGACAGTAGTTTTTTTTGGAGGGAGGCAATATCTCTTGATATTCTCTCCACCATGACTCTTATAATCTTTCTGCCTCCTCTTCCACAAAATTTCCTGAGCCATGGTGTATGATTGTTAAGTCTGCTTTACTGTTGAGCTCTTAAGAGTTTCTGAGTATCTGCTTTGGACTATTTTGAGTATCCTCTATTACTGCCCTTGAGCAGATATCTGACTTGCTGTGGAAGCAGTACTCTTACTCCTCTTGCCACTTCCTCTATGGTTTCATTTGGGCCCTAGATGATGGGTTAGAGGTGGTTCATCTTTTGCCTAGAAGTCAGGCATCATCTCAGGTCTTGTTGGTGGAATTGAGTTATCCACGGTTCTCACTGCCTTCACTGTCCCCAGAGTTCTTGCCTGGTGTTTTCCCCCAGTGAACAGGCATCCCACTTTGGGGTCTTTCCCTCCCTTAGCCTGATTAAGAATATAATGGCTATATAGCCATATGAGACAAAGAGACACAAATTAAGAGAGTTACAGAATTCAGCCCTGACATCATTAAACTGCTGAACCGATGCCTTTATCTGCTGAGCTCTGGACACTGCTGTGTGAGGAAAGCCCAGCCCCGTTTGCATAGCTGCTGTCTGCAATCATGCTTCACACTACTTGTCACTGAATACAGGCCTTGTTGAGAGAGCTGAGCATCACCCACTGGCTCTCAATAGAAGTACACGTAAATGCATCATGGCAATTTATACATCAAGAGATACGCCTTTCTCTATAACCAAGCAGAAATAAACTGAAAACTTTATGACGTATATCAATCTTCTTCAGGGAGAAAATGTGGACTCCATAGCCAGGTGTCGGTATGATGTCATAGGCCACTCTTAGCCTGAGGTCTCAGTTTGCCATGTTTATTTATCACCTTTTTCTCTCTGGAGAACATTGACTCCATTTCTGTGTGATCAAGGTCTCTTAATTGTCACCAATCTGCAGTAGGGGTTGTCATGTTTTAGAGATGGGCCTTACTATTTTCCTCAGAAGAAAGCCCTCGCTCACAATCTCCATCTACTCGCCTGTCCACATTCTTCCCATGCCCCACATCCTTCCTGGAGATGCCCCTAACTTCAGAAGTCCATAAAGCTCTCTTGGTAGTTTTTAGGTCATTTAAACTATAAAGACGTTTGTGTATGCATACATACATAAGCACATGTATTCATACCTTCACATCCTGACACCCTCCCTTTCTCACACACCTACACTCATACAATACACACATTTATATACACACATATGCATGCACACAATACAGGTGCATTGACACTACTCATGCACATGCACCTCCACATATGTACACACTCACCCACACAACCCCTTTCATCATTCCTCTGGCTTTGCTTGTAACTCTGGAAAGACAAAGCCTTTTGTGCACTCAGCTTATGCTTTTACTGTGCCAAGCTTATTGCTGGATCTGCACCAGGACCAACAGGAAATCAGGAAGCAGAGTCTCAGCTAAGTGGTGTAAATGTTATGAAATCTTCATGAGACACTGCCCTGCTTTTACTAACACTCCAGTTCACAATGTGAGAAATACCAGAAGTTCTCTGATGAGACACAACTGTCCAACTTCCACCTTCTCTTAGCCACAAAGAACCCAAGCGACACACTGGCAAGGGTATGGGGGGGGCATCGCATGGCCCCAGGGAGCTTCCAAACACACTCCTGAAGAAACCTTGGCCCTTGATCCTTCTCTTCACTGGTTCTCTCCCTCCTGACCTCCTATGTACTTTCTCCTTATCTCCAAATACCCTGTTCCTTCCATCGACTTTTCATTTTTCCTAACATTTTGGATTCTGACTTTTTTCCTTTTCTCTATGAACTACTTACTGATGGTTGCTTAAATAGAATTATGTTTTCTCACAACATGCTTTTCCACTTATTTCAAATTCTCAATGTTGATTTTTCAGTTTTTCTCTCTACCTATTAGGAGGATTGTGGACAAAGTAGGGTGTTTAGGGGTAAAGGAAGAGAAGGCCCTGATAGGAAAAACATTTTTCCAGATCCACGGAAAGTTATTGCCAAAGAAGATACCCACACCCCAGCAGATTCATCTCATTGACTACCCCTTTGCACCACCTCAGATGGGCAAATCAATTCTCTGACAGCAACTGGCCATGACAAATTTCATAAGAGTGACAGAATGCCTGATTAATTTATCCTGCAGAGGGATGACAATAAAAAGAGGAAAGATAAGACAGTTAAGAAACTTAGAAAATATGTGAAAATGAAGAAAAAGTACCACCTTCCTCACAGATAGTACTAGCAATGCTTAGATTTAGTGGTGAATTTCAGCATCCCCTACTTCCCTGCCCCACCATGCCTTCCTGTTAGTTGGGGATTTATTTCACAGCCTTACCAATCATATGCTAAAGCGGGTACATCACTAAAACATCTTTTGGGAGGACAGGGAGAAATCCAATCTACGACTGAAAGCTGCAACTGTCATAGATAAAAAATACTCTCTGAAGACCGCTATTGAGTCAGACATTTGGAAGAATTATTGCAAAGTTGTCTGAACTTCACATAAGTTACTGGCTAGTACTTAGACCTGCAAAGAGCTGGGAGTAGGGGGCATTCCTAGGGACCCTCTAGAATGCAACTGTGGGATCCTCCCATGACTACCCCTCTGTGATACAGCTATGTTATTGGCAGGAAGAGCTCCCTGGAAGGGATTGACTAAATGATTCCTACTGGAAATGACAAGTATAAAGAATTAGACCTTTTTACTCCAAATCATTCATTAAGCAAACTTTCAGCACCAATGAAAGATGTTCCCGGTCAGAGAAGAAATACTTTTCAAGGAAGAAAACCATCCCATAGCCTGGTATGAAAAGACATGCATCGAGTGCATGACACCGTAGCCATCAATAAGCTGCTACAAGAGCCCCTGGTTCAATACACAATCATTTGCACATTTGTGCCCTGACAGCAAGAAGCTGCTGGAACTCAGATCATCTCAACTCTCCTCATTAGAATCCCGTCTGCCAGGTTGATGGTCCCAGTGCCACCAGTGGCCCCTTCAGTTCCAGCCTTATGATGTTGGTGTCTCACACCGTGGTGGTTAGGTTATGTTGTCAACTTGACCTTTTTAATTATCTTGGGTGGGTCTCTGAGGTTGTTTACAGGAAGACAGCCCTCTCAGCAGGGGGAAGGATGTAAGGAGACTCAGGAGAGCTAAAAGTAAACATCTTTTCCTGTGTGGACAGTACAGAAAAGAAATGCCAGAGACTCAAGAAGCCATTAAGTCTCGGGTAGGGTTGTAAAACCCCACCCTAAGGCTATATAAAGGGAGAGAGCCATGTGGACTGAGCAGTGACTGGTTCCTTGACTCTTGGGCCTACAGACTGCTATTATGGGACTGTTGTGAGCTAATCCAAAAAACCCCCTTTTTGTTTACTAGAATGCATTCTGTTGATTCTGTTCCTCTAAAGAACCCTAACACACACACACACACACACACACACACACACACACACACACACACACACTTAAGCATGTACACACACTCTAGGATCACGTAGACTTATCTCCAGGCAAATGCACTGTCTCCCATTACCCAAGTCTAGTGGTTGCCTAGGACTGTGGGTAGTTCAGTATTTATGTTCTTCATCTATGTGGTACAGAGTTCCCCTCTGACAGTAAAAAATTATAATTGTATAACTTTAGCAAGTATCATAATGCATGTTCCCTTCCTGGCACATCTAAGTTATATCAGATTGCTCATTCTGAAACATAATCTCTGGGCCAAATTATCCAACATATAATTGTAGAATCCTTCTTTGGGGAATTTCATTATGGAACTCACACACTGCAAATGAAGATGCATTGGGATTCTTCTATCTAAACCAGAGTTTACAGAATATTTGCAATGAAAATCAGAATAGCTTTATCTCTTAACTAAAGGGTAGCTGGGCCAATTATTAAAAAGAAAGAACTATTTGGAATTCTTTTTTTTTTCTTTTCTTTTTTTTTTTTTTTTGGTTTTTCAAGATAGGGTCTAGTTCTAGTCCAGTCTGACCTGGAATTCACTATGTAGTCTCAGGGTGGCCTTGAACTCACGGCGATCCTCCGATCTCTGCCTCCCAAGTGCTGGGATTAAAGGCGTGCGCCACCACGCCCAGCTTATTTGGAATTCTTTACAAGACTTTTATTTTTTGGTATCTCTAAACCCTGAAGAAAGACCCACTGGGCTACATATAAGACGTTAAACCGACAGCTCTAGGTTCGGCCTTTAGTGTTCTTAGTATAATGCCCTGTGCCCTCAGATGCTAGATACAAAAGACCCTTTATGTACTTTCAACTACAAGGTCTCTCTTGACATAACCATGTGTCTTAACTTCCTTCTTCTTTACAGAGACCTGTAAATGTCACCAAATTTCCTTTTCCTATACAAAAGGATATCAAACAAATGGCACTTCTTGATATATGTTGGTCCCTTCCCTCAGGAAAAATGACATGGCTATTTTATTAGGCAGGAGGTCTCAAGAGCTCCTGAACCACACAAACAGTCTCATAAATTACCAAGAGTCATACCACTGGAGCAACAATAAACTTGGAATGGGTTAATTGGCTTTGTTCCTGTCTGTGCCTCCCTATCCCATGCAATCTCTACTGAAAGTCATGTAAGAACACAGGCCCATGGATGGGCGAACATTGATCCTTGGGCATCTGGTAACCAAATTCAAGCACAGGGTAAAACCTGACTGAGATCCAACCTCAGAAAAATCAATGGAGTCTTTCCTTGCCTGACTTCATAGGTGACATTGATGTTAGCTAAGAATTCATGTGAATCGGGCTGTAGAGATGACTCAGCGGTTAAGGCACTTGCCTGCAGAGCCTAATGACCTGGGTTAGATTCCCCAGTACCCACGAAAAGCAAGATGCATAGTGGCACATGCATTTAGAGTCCATTTGTAGCAGCTGGAGGCTCTGGCATTCCCATTCTCTCTGTCTGTCTGTCTCTCCTCTTTCTCTCTCTCTCTCTCTCTCTCTCTCTCTCTCTCTCTCTCTCTCCCTCTCTCTCTCTCTCTCCCTCTCTGCTTGCAATTAAATTAAATTAAATTAAAAAAGAATTTATGTGAATCTCTAAATAACATTTTACTTCCCAAATTATTGGTTTTGGCCTTTATAATGATGTAATTGTAAAACTCTGTAACATTTCCATTTTATGTACAGTAATTCTTTCTTTTATTTGACCGAAACTTCCAGCTCTCAGGGATGACCTCAGCTATGAGTATTCCGTATTGATCTGGTAAATTTCCATCAAGAAGACAGCTGGAATCAGATCTGCAATACTGAAGCCCAACCTGCCTGCTGGGTACAAGTGAGATTCTGGCTTGTATAGAAAGTAGAGGATTTGAAGAAGAAGTTTGCACCTCTAAATGCTGAGGGCTCTACCCCCCCCCCCACCGCTCATGCTTTAAGGAGAGGTGTCTCCACATTAACCATGCTCACAGTAAGTCAGCCTATAATGCCTTGGGAAGGTCATGTAAGGTCTCTAAATGGAAACCTGGCCTTCAACTCTGTCATATTCAACCACATGCCATTGGGTTGAACCTCCAAACCAGGCACAGTTATGTGAGGAAGGGATTTATTAAAGTTATAGATCCATGGGACATTACATAATGGTGAAAGAGCCTGGTCCCCTTTCATGGGTCTAAGCAGAGAGAGAGAGAGAGAGAGAGAAGCCATCACCAACACCACACACACACACTCACACACAAAAAACAGGTCAGGGGAAGGCAGAGAGAGAGAGAGAGAGAGAGAGAGAGAGAGAGAGAGAGAGAGAGAGAGAATTCCATCCCCTTTATATAGCCTCAGAGCACGGTTTTGCAACCCTTTCCCCAGACTTATTGACTTTATGAGCCTCTGGAATTTCCTTCCTACACTACCCTTCCAGGAAGGGATGTTTGTTTCTAGCCAACATGACTTCCTGAATCCCTTGAGCCTCCTTACTCTCTTGAATTTGGAGGAAATCTTCTACATAACACTCAAGATTACTGTGGATTGCTAGCAGGTCAAGTTGACAACAAAGCTTAACCATCACAAACTCTGACAGTCCTGCTACATCCCTATTGAGTCAGAACAACATAGTATGCACAATCCATTGGGAAACCAATGACCATTGGATGGGCATCAGGGAAATAAGCCATGCTAAGGGCCCTGAGCTGCCCTTCCCAGATAGCTTTCCTCAACCTTCACCTTCCCAGAGCTCAGAATTCACACAAGCCTTGCTTTATGCAGATGTTCCAATTTTCCTCTAGGATTTAACAAGCACTACTGGGGAGTGCACATAGAAAACAAGCCATGCTGTGGAGTGTGGCACACACCTATAATCCTAGCATTCAGGAAATGAGGCAGTAGGATTGCCCTGAGTTCAAGGCCACTCTGGGCTACATAGCCTGTACCAAGAATGGAGTCAGCCAGGGCTGTGAAGTGAGTCACTGTCTTACCACCCCAACTGTCTCTGCAAAAAAGGAGGTACACAAATAAAAACTGGCAAAGAGGACTTATAGATGGTTCTTGCTTACAAAGTGTGGTAGTTTGAATAATGTCCCCCAATAGAATTTATTATAATTGTGTTTATTAAATTGTTAATTGTCTCCAGGCTTCTGGCTGGAGAAAGTGTCACTTTGGCCTAGCCTCCTGAGGACTGGCTCTTTCTAATTTGGATGCAAAATACTAGGGATAGGTATGCAAAAGAAAAGTGGAAACCCGGTCTGGCAGTTCTGCATTTTGCAAATTACAGTATTACAGTGTGCTTGCTGGCTTCTGGAGGTGCTGTCTCTCTCTCTCTCTCTGCTTGCTTCTGTAAAAGGAAGCCAGCCTTTTTCCTTAACTTCCCCTGGATCTGATAGTTTCAATAAATACCTTCCTCCGAAAAATTGTGCCTGGTTTGGAGATTCATCCCAGCAGCGTGTGGCTGACTATGACACAAAGCCTGATGTGATGGCCCAGAATAAACTCCCTAGTACTTTTATAGAGCCAGATGCACAAAGTGGTGCATGGGTCTGGAGTTCATTTGCAGTAGCCAGGGGCTCTGACATACCCATTCCCCAATCTCTGTCTCTATCTCTCTCTTTCCCCTCACAATGAAATAAATAAATATAAATAAATAAACAATCTTTCCATATAGAACTTACATATTCCTTCTTATTCCCAATGTATCAAAGTACGAATAACCTGCTTTTTTTTCATGAGGACTAAATAACTAAAAATTTGTGAGTGTGGAATGCCTATACCTAGTTGTATTCAAAATCTCAAATCTGGTAAATGTTGCAAACTTTAAACCACACATCATCCATACCAATGAGTTTCTCAGGTTTGAGCCTCACAGGAAGACATATAGAGCTTTGGCCTATGGAGAACACATGAATCTGTTAGTTTGTTCTGAATTTGGAGTCAAAGGGGCCTGACCTTTAGAAAAGGTAAATGTTTTTTATCTGTAATGGAGGCTGAGAGTTAAGACAACAGACCAAAGACCAAGGAGAGAGTTTCCAGGTACAGAGGAGCATAATGGGGAACAAATGGCAAACATTGTTCAGAGAATAAAAAGAAAATGTCCTTTAATGAATAGGGCATGCAATCACTTTGGTTTGCAGTGGCTTTCATTTTAATTTGCTAGCTATGGAGTCATGGAGCTTCGGAAGGGAGCTTGGTGGCCTGGAGGATCTAAGCAGACACCCAGCCCCATGAAGCCAGGGTCTGAAAGGGCCTGAGGGCCTGGCACAAAGGCCGGCCAGACAGGGAGGCAGGGCAGGGAGCAGCTGGAGGAGGCAGATTAATGAGGAGACACAAAAAGAGAGAGTGCAGCAACTGGAAAGCCTTGTGGTGACATCAGGAATGCAGCCAGAGAAGACAACCTTGTTAGCACATCTGTTCCGTCATTATAATTAAATGGTAATGCATGTCTCTTGTTGGGTTACCAGGGTAGAATTCCAAGTGGGGCAGCCCCTCGATACACAGCCAGCCCCCAGCCTCTGCCCTAGGCGGGCAAGGCGAAGCATAATGTGCTAATAGGCTGGTTGTCTGGAGCAAGTGTTAATTTTGGATTACATCTGAGTGGAAACGAGATGGAGGTCTGGGGACTGCTTTGCCTTCCCTCGCATGTTTCGTTTATCCTCCCTGCACAATACCCGGGGAGATGTTTCCACTCCAATTTGGAAGATTTCATAAACCTCCAAACTTTTAGCTATTGATCCAAACTCTTGAGCTTTGGAAGCTGTGTACAAGCTCTGTGGACAGGGCAGGGAGGGAGTGGGAGTCCCCCTGAGGACAGCAGCTCCCACTTAGTGTGTCAATGCCACAGTCTGCCCTGCCCCAACCTGGAGACCCATTCCAGGCACTCAAAACCATTAGCTCTAACTGGCTCTGGGCTATGTAAATACCCTCATGTGCTGGTAGAAACTAGGGCAGCTGTCTAGAATCCTTGCTTTCTTTCAAAACCAACAAAGTTCTCAACCCCAAATGGCTCAAATCTGCCTCTTAATAAGGATGCTTTTATTATTATTATTATTATTATTATTATTATTATTATTATTATTATTATTATTATTATTGTGTTTGTCAAGGAGAGGTCAGCATCCACTGGAGGTTGGCTGGAACTCTCGGGCCTTTTCCATTAGGTTTTCAATAGCTCAGGTGTTTGTGTTTGATCCTGGACTCAGCCATTAGCTGGGAGGAAGCCAATAATCAGATTTTCAGATGCCACCAAAAGATAAGCTGTCCAGGCAGGAGAAAGGGAGAAGGCACTGTCATATTTTGAATCTGAAAGCTAAATAAACCAAGCTGGTTCGTTGTGAGGCCTCCCAGAGGAGGCCTTGAATAAACAAAGCACTTCACTCAGCCAGAGTAGGAAGAAGGCAGAATGTCATACTAATGTGTTATTCAGCTCTGCTTCTACCAGAGACGTCTGGGAACTGTAATGCCCCAGTACCTGGGCACTGCATGGTTATATCCTCAGGACAAGAGATGGAGACAGACAAGCCTTAAAGGGATCTCACTAAGTAATAGTCTTTCTTTTATATTTAGGGTTAATAGCCTCGTAAAGTGGAGACTAGCATAGAGAATTTGTTGGAGAAGCTTCCCTTTCAATAAACAGCTATCCTAAACCCTTAAAGATTTCTTTGCTAACCCAAAATAATAGAATCTCAATTGGTGCTATAATAGTTTACTTTTTAGTCACAGAGGAAAAGACCTAGTATCATGAAGACCATCTAGACAAGAGTTAGAGACAGACTGAGAGTGTGGAATTATGAGCAGTTCCCACTTAAATTCTCGGCACTTCGCACACGGTCTTTAAATCAATGTCCTCCTCATGATGTAAGGACAACCTACTCTTACCATAAGTGAAATAAACAAGTAGGTTCCTGGGAGAAACTGTTCTGAGTGCTCAGAAAACACACTGATGAACCAAACCTCCCCTGGCCCTGCATCTTCATGGATACAGACAAAAGCAAGAAGAACTGGTCACTCATGGATTGAGGCTGCCAAGAACAGAATAGCTGTCTCTTCTCTTTCAGTGTCAAAGAAACACATGAGGAAGCATCGGTGAACTTGATAGACCTAAGGTGTGGTGACCCTCCACCCTCTCTGGTCCTCAGACTTGTGGCAGAATGCCAGCACCATATGTGATGTAGACAGGTGAACTCATGGCAGAAGTTCACTTACTGCTGTGTAATTGTGTAAGTTCTTGCATCGGAAGATACTCTGAGGGCTCAATGCCACAGCCAAACACTGGCCACTTTCTATACAAGTTAAGCGTATATATTCCCTTCTTCCTCTTTGACTTTCTTCCTGAGAAGAGCCTCAAGTGATTGGGCGTCCACTCTGTGCAGCCAAGAGGAAGACTGACCCGTAACATCAATATTCCAAACTTCCTCTCCTCTGGGATCCATCTTTCCCACCATATTCCCAGATAACAGTTCTCTTTTTAAAGAAATACAATGGCTGTCATCTGACCTGTTGTTCATGATCAAGATACAGAAATGGCATGATAGACTATTTCGATAAGTTCTAGATAAGAATATGGATTTATAAACATGAACACTGCAGGTAGGAATTTTAGTGGTCTTCTAGGAAGGAAGCTCTCTTGATGCCTTTGTTGTCTCTTGAAGTTGGGCAGTATTAAAGGGACACTGTCTAGTCTCAGTGCAGAATGGGAGCTCCCAGGATACCTTCTTTCTATTGCAACAAATTTTCAAGTACTTCTACATTTAAGGATTGCTTCCAACCATGGAACTTACTTCCCGATTATGTAATTGGCATGTTTTATTAACTGACGATTTCCACATAATTTTAATTTGTGCAATGCAAATTAAATGCAAACATACCAAAACTACTCTCAATGAGTTTTATGTATTTAGATTTTTTAAAACACATTAGCAAATAGCTATGAAGATTTCCAGTGTCAATTTGTGTAGGCCCTACATACTATGGTTACATGCTATGCAACCTGAATACTCCCATGTAGGAAAATAGTGCTTTATTGGACAAGTCTGTGTGCCTTAAAAGCCTCTTTGATTGTGTGACACAAAGAATTTTTTCATATTTATTGTCAATAATGAGATACATTGTATAGGCAAGTCTTACGATGGTACCCCATTTCCCTCCTCTCTCTCCCCACTTCACTGGAGACCCTACTATGTGGGCTTACTGGACCAGTCCATGGAATAGGGGTTATTGATTGTATGACAGGTAGCTAGTTTTTTTTCCTTCCCCCACCATGGCTCTTACAATCTTTCTGCCCCCTCTTCCACTCAGTTCCCTGAGTCATGTTGGGTGAGTTTTAAGTCTGCTTTACTGGTGAGATCTTAAGAGTCTCTGGATTTCTGCTTCAGATTGTGTTGGGTATCCTCAGCGTCTCTCCATTATCCATTCCCAGGTGACTTTCAGTCTTCCTCGAAGGTTTCATTTGGGCTCTAGAGCATAAGTTAGGGGTTGTTCATTACTGCCTAGATGACAGGCAACATCTCCAGGCCTGTTGGTGGGATTAGGTTGTCCATGATTCTCCCTGGCTTCTGAAACATAAAAACAGAACGAAATTTGGGGGCTGGTGGAGGTCCTTAGGGTACAGTGATGGCAATTGAGAGGTGCTTCCTCAGTGTGAAACAGCGGTGGATGTGACTGTTAAATTGTGGGTTCACCTGTATTGACTGGGTGATCTTTATTACCTAATCCCATCATGTATTAGCTGATACAGCAATAAAACGGGCACATGGATAATAATACTCAAAAAAATCTAAGAAATGTAATCCTCTATTATATTAGAAATATTTTTGAGTAACAAAATAAAGTGGTACCTGGCTCTTCTTTGATACAAGTCTCCACTTGCAGTTGGGGTGAGGAAAGATAATGATTATTAGTCTTCCTACACTTCTTTACCTCTGCTACCCTTGACTCTCTATGGCTCTCTTCCACTTGGCCTTCCCGACATTCATGTATTCTGAGCGTCTGTCATTCCATAGATCTCTACCAACTTTTCACTGTGAGAACACTGTCCCAAATGCTTAGACACCAACAAGGAAAGGGCTTGTCATAATCTGCAAATTACATCTTGTTGACCAAAGTGAAAAGTAGAAACTAGAAGCTAAACAATGAGATATTTATTAACTGGTGATTATCAAGGAGGAAATCAGAGTGGAATGAGAGGTTGTGAAGACCTGTTTTAAAAAATCTATCCTACTGGGCCTGGGGAGACGACTCAGTGGATGAGGGCCAGAGTTTGGACCCCAGCGTCCAAATCGATACTTTGGCCATAATGGTCACTTGTAATTCAAGGACTTGGGAAGTGGACACAGGGGATCCACAGGGGAAGCTGGGCCAGCTAGACTAACTCAATCAGGGAGCTTTGGGCTTATGGGAGATCCCCTGCCTTGGCAAAATAAAAAATAAAAGAGAAGAGAGATCAAGGAGGATACCCAATGTGAGCCTCTGGTATCCACATGCACACATATGTGCATCCACACAATGCTCTTATGCATAAACATAATGCAAACACACCACACACATACACCTGCCAAAGCATCTACGCCAGGGAGCAACAACACAGTTGTGGCCTGTGGCCTAAATGGTAATCAATAAGGAATAGATTCCTTTGTTACTCACTCAGAACTAACCACTAATTTCATCAGTTAAGTGTTTACTACATTCATGCACTGAGCATGTGTAATGTGAGAAACACCTGGCCCCTGCCCATATCAAGTCTAAAATCTAAAACTATAGAGAAGAAAATGCTCAGTTAAATAAGTAAATAAATATCTTTTGTCATTTCATAAAGAAAAAAAGAAGAATACCAGTGTGGCCTGATATAAACCAGGTGATAGAGACACCTCTTGGGATCCCAGAGAGCACAAAGAGGGAGAGCTGAGAGACAGAGGGGGCTGGTTTCTCCACAGGCATGGCCTCCCTGGAAAGAACCTCAGATTTTATCCTAAGTGTAATGAGGAGTTGAAGTCAGGTCTTCAACAGGGAGTGATACAGTTATATTTAAATATAAAGGATTCTAACTGCTGGTGGAGGTAAGAGACAAGCTAAGAGGCCGCTGTGGATGCCAAGGTGAGGCACGATGATGACCTGCCCTAGGTGATGCAGACAGACCTGTGGTGTATTTTGAATCAGTGTCAAGAATCATCGCAGTTTCTCACTCCTTGCTGGAGACTTCCAGGATGTAAGAAAATGCTGTGAGAATCACCCCACATCTACAATGAAAGTGATTATAATGAGGAATCCACAACAGAGCTATTGTTTTGTTGCATATTCCAAATATCTTATATCGGTTTGTTCTATCACAAATAACAGACAATGATTCATATTTTAAGCATCTTATGTCTATTTGTTCTATTACAAATAACAGATAATGTTGTATATCCCAAGCATCTTACTTCTATTATTTCTATTACAAAGACCCCAAAATAGGTATAATATTCCCATTTTGGAAATAACAAACACAGATTCAGTGAATATAATTTGTTCAAGGTACCAATGATGATAAAGGAAGGTGAACCTACGGTCCAACTCAGGAGTGATTAGACCCAAGACCTTTCATCTTACAATGTCAACGTCTCCATTTTCATAATGACACATGGCTAAAATGTCCCAGATCACCCTGGGCAGGGCAGGCTTATGTAGAGATTTCTGCACCAAACTGTAGCAAGAGAAAGGGAGGAATACTATTAATATATGATGCTGACAAGTATACCTTTAAAAATGATAAATGATGTTATCTGGATCAGTATATGGATATATAAGCTGTGTGTGTGTGTGTGTGTGTGTTGTGAACTTGGGAATAACCAGTGCATGCCCCATCTAGATGTGAACACACACTTGTGTATTATAGACCTGGTACTAGTTGGTCCATGCCCCACCTTGATGTCAACACATACATGTTTTCTGTGAACCTGGGGCTAGCTGGTCCATACCCCACCTAGATGTGAACACAGACACACTTTACTTTGCAGACTTGGAACTAGCCAGAGCTGTTATAACTCCATCTCTCTGCCTTGCTGTCTCTGGAAGAACAAAGATGTCTAAGACACAGCTGGGAAGCAATAAAGCTAAGACCCAAGATTCCCCAGATTTTTCAGATGTTTTTTTCTTCTGCCAGGTTCTGTGAGCTACAGCCCACCTCCTGTGTGCTCACATGTAAGGTGTTTGAAATGTATGCGTGAATTGGGAAAGCATACCAGCCTGGGCTAAAGTAAGTAACGTCAGCCAGAGGTACAATGTCAGATAACTTCTTGAGTGTGCACAGGGTTGGGGGGGGGGATAGACATTTTCCTAACATTTAATTTTTTTCAGCTACTCCAAGCAGTGAGTACTATTAGTAGCTACTTTATGAAGGAAGAAACTGAAGATTAGACTTTGTGGAAGTTTCCCAATCCCCTCAACTACTATCAGGTGGAACCCAGGTCAGAGGGAAGGTGCTCACACTCCAGAGCCTGAGTTTCATCCCTAGCGATCTGGGTTTGGCACCTTTACTGTCACTATGGCAACATACCTATGGAACTAACTTAAGAGAAGACAGATTTATTCTGACTTGGGGCTTCAGAGGTAACAGCTCATCAGAGCATGAAGGGTGTGGAGCAGATTAGCTCAAGGCAGCCAGCAAGCAGAGCACATGCCCAAGCCAGCTGACTTCCTCCTTGTTTCCCTTTACCCCACCGTCTCCCCAGACTGTGGGATGGTGTCACTCACATTCAGATCATCCAACCTTAGTGACCTATCACTCTCAACTCCCTCACAGATACACCCACAGGCGTGCTGTAATCATCTAATTGGCGGTAAATATCAAAAACCCCATTTTCCTCCTGAGCTCTGGGGTCTGAGAGGAAGCAACACTTCCCTTGGCAGGAATCTAGCCCAAGCTTCACACCCCCTCTACCATGTACCCCACTCTCCAGGCTTAGCAATTATGCCAGGGATCTGTGGGTGCATCACTTTACCCTCTGTGTAGCAACTCTGTTCTTTCCATCATTAACTTCCTTCTTAATCTCTCATGACTGCACTCCTTCCCCAGTACCTAAGAGATTCTGTATCTCTAGAACGCGAGAATTCCACCTCTGATGTGCATCGAGTACTATCTCTCTTTAAGCCCTCCCTCGGTGGAATCACATATTCTTCCCCAGCCTTTCCCTAAGAAGAATAACAGTGGCTCCCACATCCCACTCTGAAGCATGGATAGAAGCTGTAGGCAGCAGTCAACCAACATTTACTATATACTAAAGTTAGCACTATTCACAGGCACAGAAGAAAGCTACCAAGGAGTGTCTAAAAAAACTAGAATTGTATGAGAAACTGTTTTTTTCAGCATGGGGCTGGATAGATGGCTCAGCAGTTAAAGGCACTTGCTTGCAAAGCCCAATGGGCCAGGTCACTACACACATAAAGCCAGATGCATGAAGTTGTGCCTGTGTCTGAATTTCTTTGCAATGTCAAGATCTCTCTTTATCCCTCCTTGCAAATAAATAATTAATAAAAAATAACACAGCATGGTATTCATAATATTATGTGAGTGAGACTTCAAGGTAGAGAAGAAAAGTGTGGAAGAATATGTAGCCCATCAAGAGAGCTTTCATGCCTTCTTCATGTAGGACCTGTATGTTTTTCTTTCCAAACAACCAGCCATCCTTACTCTGTATGGTTTTGGAGGAACAAATTGGGCAGTTTCAAGGTAGCCTAAATTTTATTATTTATTTTAATCCCAGGGGCTTTTGAAGAGCAGAGAATTAAAAGAGAGGGACTTCATCTATAGTTGCCCACAAAATAGTGTTGATGATTGCTTCTAAATGCAAGATGCTTTCTGAAATATCTTTCAAGCTCCAACATGTCCCTGTTTCCCAAATTACCCAGGAATGATTCTTTTTCTTGGCTTTCTTGATATGAACATTAAAGGCAAAAAGATAAAGGATGCTCTCCAGCAGTGCATGGTGGATAATCATATTTCGAAGGCGCTTCAGTTACATTATTTTAGCATCTGTGTAATTAAACTGAAGTGCGATTCTCAATTAGCAGGTTTTTCTTTTGTCTCTTGGATGTAATATTTTCATGGACAGGAAAGTGCTTCCCTCTTTGAGTAGCTATATTTATGCCCATTAAGCATGCAGAACCGCAGCGTGGTCTTTAATGAAGAAGTCCATCTGAGAGGCAGTGAGCCGTGGGGAAACCTGGTGGATGCCCATCAACTCCTGTGGAGGACTGAAAAGCAATGATGCTTTCTGGGGAGAGACAGACTGCACGTAGCAAAGGTGTGATATTAGAGGTGAGATTTTCTTTGGAGCTCATCCAGATTTGG
>PVHP010031960.1:0-20741 GCA_004024765.1 Zapus hudsonius | reverse complement strand
TGTCCTGGAAACCTGTGCAGGGTTGTTTTACATAAAGATGGACTGGTGTGAGCAGATGGAGATGGCACAGAAAGAAGATCTTTGGGTCGAAACTGCTGCCCGTTCACCTGCAATTGTTTGAGAGATGAAAACCATTGAGATTGGCCAGCTGGTCTGCATTGGAACAACAGGAAGAATGCGGACTTTTGAAGTAAGGGGCCTGAATGCTTTGATCCCCCCTGGATTAACAAATTGGTAGCCCACCTGGTTCTGTGGAATGGAGATTGGTTAGAAAGAGAGGGTCATTGGATTTGCAACACAGTTTTGTTTTTGAAAAATGGCCATTGGTGTGTGAAGCAGGTGTGCAGTGCTGTGGCAGAGGTGATGTCCAGCCCTCTACTCATGCCATCGTTTTCCCTGCCAGGATGGAGTCTCCCCTTGAGTCCGTAAGCCTAATAAACCCATTCCTCCACTAGCCACTTTTGTTTGGGTTCTTTTTGCGCAGCAACTAGAAAGCTGACCACAATAGTTTGATATATTATATGAGCAAGTCTTGTGGTGGTACCCCATTACCCTCCTCCCTGTCCCCAACCCACTGCGGCTATCCTCAGTGGGATTGCTCAACCAGACCATGGGGTAGGGGCAGAAGTTTTGTAATCAGGCTGAATATACCACATTTTTTTAAATTTTAAGAAAAACTTATTATAACATTTTGTTTATCCATCCATTCATCAATGGACACTTGGATTGCTTTTATGCTTTAATGAACACAGGTGTACAAATATTTCTTTGAGATAATTTGGCTTTGTGGTCAGAGCAGTCCTCATGGCTTCGGACTATAGTTTGAGATGTCTTTCCTTAGCTATCCTATTCCACCTTGATGAGAAATCCAGGAACCAAACTGACAATGACAGAGCGTCTTTCATTTACGTATTCAGGCATTTATATGTGCCCTTCCTCCCAGCATTTCTTTGACGCCCTAATGCATGTAAGATGCATGCGAGGGTCTGTAGGCCCCACGCACTGGACAGCGTTCTAGTTGGCTGTTTAGGTGTAAAACTTTCTATACATAGTGACATTTCTTCTTTCTCAAGTAGCCACGCAGAAGCTAAGAGTTTAGGAGAAAAGCCTGCTGCTGCTGGTCTTTGGATAGGGTTCCAGCCCAGGGAAGATCCAGAAACTCTGTTCAAGATGAAGAGTTTTCTCAGGCGGGAGAGCAAGATTACTAACTGTTCTCACAACTTTGGGAGTCATAGAGGCAAAACCTGGGTCAAATGATGAAGTAAAAACCTCCAGCCATATCTGTTAGCGCTTGGAAGTGCATTTGTAGCATCTTTTTGCCCTTTTCCGAGAGAGGACTTTGAGTTGAAATTTAGACAGACCATCAACAAAGCTCTGCACAGGGTCACTTTCCAATTCCATGTCGAACCTCACAGGCTTGGAGGTGGAGGCCTGGCTCACGCCCCAGGCAGGCGAGGTGCAGTTTGAACAGTCAGGACCCTAGGTGGGGTCCCAGCTTTCACACAAGCTGGCAGGCTGTGCAATCAGGGCTTATGATCTTGAACCCTAACCTCCTGAATCCTCAACTTCCCATCAGCAAAACGAGGACTGACAACAGTCTCCAGTTTCTGGGATTTCTCTGGAGATTCATATAGAATCCTATACATACAGATTCATATAGAGCTGATATCTCTATGGTGCCTGCCTCTGGCACAGGGTAAGTACAAATCAATGCCCCTGTTCCCTGCCACAGACCAGCCACGTGCACCACTCTCTGTCTTCACCACCCCTCACCCACACTTTCCTCCCATGGACTGTCTCCCCACGCCAGTCCCATCCTCTCTAACCCTATACATGTTATTTCCTATCATTGATGTTTTCTCCAATAAGACTGTTGTCAAGACCGGCTTCATGTGTATTCCTGACCTCCACAAATACCCTGCCCCGAGCCCTTCCAGGGGCCTGCTGCCCTGTACTGTTCCCGTTCGTGAAGGGTGAACCACATGTGGTACGTCTGTCCACTGTGGTCTCTGAAGGATCTCTGGTGAAAAGAAAATGAAACAAACATAGACATGTGTTTTTTCAGCTTTATTTGGAAGGACTTTGACCTTGAAGATCAACTCTTAGCGTACTGGAGACCCCATAACACAGTGTTCTAGGGGACTCTTCCTCTTAGAGTAGCTTGGAAAGGGTTGAGGCCAGTTTTCATCTTGAATGGCCGACTCCCCAAGCACCATTCTGTTGGCTGCCAAAGGGCAGAACATACACTTCTTTAGCTTCTCAGGGCCAGGAGCCAGTGTTTAGACAGAGCCACAGAAAAGATTTCCAGAGGACAATCCTGCCTGGGAGCTCAGGCGAAGATTCTCTCTAGGGCACACTGGGTTTTCTAGTCTATTATCTGTCTGTGTATATGTATATGTATATGTATATGTATATGTATATGTATATGTATATGTATATGTATATGTATATGTATATGTATATGTATATGTATATGTATATGTATATGTATATGTATATGTATATGTATATGTATATGATTTGTAAGGAGAGAGAGAGCGAGAGAGAGAGAGCGAGAGAGAGAGAGGGTACAGGTATACCAGGGCCTCTTGGTACTGCAAACTAACTCCAGGTGCATGTGCCACTTTGTGCATTTGGCTTTATGTGGACTTGAACCCAGGTCGTCAGGCTTTGCAGGCAAGTACTTTTAACCATCTCTCCAGCCTGGTTTTCTAGTCTCTTCTGTTCCTTAGAAAACCTTTCTGACCCCCCCTCACAATCTTCCAATGTGGATTGGCACATTTGTTTTCATTTCATTTCGAATAAATTGTCGTTGGCTGCTAGTCAGATGACTTCTCCAACGGGCTATGCTCTCAGTGTAACATGCTTCTGTGCTGTTTCTGTGCAGTCCCTCAACTTTGCTGAAATTCTTTCCTCTTGGATCCATGGAAGAATCATGGCTATCATAGTGACCTTTTATTTAAGTGCTTTTCTGTGTCAGCCACTGTAGGAGTGTTCCCCGTGAGCTACTTGATTTAACGTTTACCACCGTCCCGGGAAACACAAGTCGTCCATATTCCCCCTGTGCAGCAGAAGAAATTAAGGCAAAGAGAAAGCAATTTGTTGAGTGAACTCAGAAAGTGACCAAGTAGGAACTCAAACTGAGGTCTGTGGAGTCTGAAGGCTGTGTGTGCTCTTACCCAGGGGACTGTCACTGCTTTGTCATTTCCATCCAAAAGCTCAGGCACACTGAAAATACGCACTTAGTCCCACAGTGACGTAGCAGTCATGATATTCTACGTATTACATATTCCCATATCACATTCTGCCCCATATCACATCTTTTCTTTGAAAGAAACATCGGAAGACATGCTTGTTTGTTCTTTTCTGCCTTTGCAATTAGACATTCTTTTTTATTTGGGATGCCTGACAAAGGGTTTCGAGCTTCTCAATGGAGACATAGTGGTGCTGGTACCTTAACAACGAGATTCATCTGATTATTTTGTTTTATGGGAGCTACTTTGCTCTGTTTGATTCCGGGGCTGGCTGGAAGGCCTTCCCTGAAGGTTATGCAACAGAAATATCTTTGACTAACAGAAGTACTGAAGCAGTGCGGATAGGTCTACATACAAATTCATTCCTTTTATTATTTGAAAGGATTTTTATTTATTTATTTGCAAGAAGAGAAGTGAAGAGAAGAGAGAGAGAGAGAGAGAGAGAGAGAGAGAGGAGTTAGTTTACATGGGTACCGGAATATAGGACCTGGGTTGTTAGGCTTTGCAGGCAAGCACCTTAACTGCTGAGACATTTCCAGCCCCCAAATCCATTCTTGTTGTTGAACGACGTAGCATGCTCTGTAAACTGACCCCCGTGTTCCTGTGTGTGTGCACGCACGCATGTGCTGTGTTTTGAGTTTTCAAGTGGAGACTTTTTTGGAAGTCAACCAGTAACTTTAACTCTTGATTTCAAAGTAAGTTCTTGAGAGTCGCCAAACTCAGCACCTCTTTCAAGTTTTTGAAACTGTTTTTATGTCCAACCTATGGTAGGTGGACACCTTAATATTTTCAAGGAGGAAACAGGAAGAAGTCATTTTAATCTCGCATTCATTCATTGATCATGTACTTACCAGGAGCATGCTGAGCACCGGGGGCGTGGAGGCGGCTAGGAAGAAGCCTCTGCCCTCACTAAGTTGAGAGTGTATATCCAGATACCTAAAGGTCAGGAACAAAATCAAGTTGTCAGTAGAACACCAGAAAACAAGAACCATCTCATCAATGCTGTTAACATGAACCTGGATGGACGGGACTCTTAGCTGGAAAGCACAGTGGAGAAACAATGTTCTTTTGCCTTTGTTCTTCACCATCTGTTCTTAGCAAATATTTTTCACCTAGCCTGGCATCAGTATGAAACTGATGGGGCCACGTCTCATTGTGTTTTCTTCTTATACAGCTCAATCCCTTCCTGATTTGCTCTGATTTTTTTTCAGTCAGAATACAGAAGGAAACACAAGTTTACTTTTGTTTACCCTATGAGCAAACAGGCCACTGATGGGTGATGAGGAGAGGGTGTGACCTGGGAGAAAGTGACCCCTGCTAATGGGACTTGGGAAACTCACCCAGGTTCTGGAAAAATAATAGCTTTCAGATGGCTGGGGTAGGTTTGCCACAGGGCAGAAATCGTAAAATTGATCTAACTCAAGAGAAATTCAGGGACTGATGATGGTGAGTGTGAAACATCTAGCAGAGAGAAGAGGAGACATCTAAACCAGGCCTGATACAAGGTTGAATCTCTGATACCAGTCCTGACGGATGGTACTGAAGCTATGGCCCTACCTGAGCAGGGTTCTGAATGAATCCAGAACACCACTGACAACAGATTAACCCTGGAGACACTGAGGCAGATGCAACCCAAAGGGCAACACTGGGGGAGGGGGGGCTTGATCACATGAGAATCATCTCAGTATGCTAAACCAACAGCAGCAGGAGGAAGAGGTATGAGAATAGCTCTTTCTTCCTGCACTTGAACTCCGATTTCAGTGATGGCTGTATTTTAAAATTGAAACTTTGCTCAAGAGCAATTCATGAAAATATGCCTGGCCCCTAAGATCTGGGCAAATCAGTAGGATGATGTCCTAGAATGATGGTGGGCTGCCCTGGAGCAGCCTGCTGCTCTGGTTGGAGACTTGAGTCTGCATAAGCTCCCGGTATCTGGAGTTGCGACACTGAAGTGTGCTGTGCCTCACATGTGCTCGCCTTAAACACAGCTCCAAGCACTTCTGGGAGAATCTCATCCATAGGGTGTATTCATTAAGAGTTAACTCCTTAAAGTTGCTCTTGTGTCAGAAGCATTTGATTTCCAACTTACCATTTAAGTTGTTCCAAAAAATGATTGAAAGCTTATTTTCTTGAGCCATGATATGATTTGGGGAAAGAAATAAAGAGAATATGGAATTTCCAGTTTGAACTGAACATCGGGGCAGTTCAAGGATTTGAAGCTTGCTGGAATTCATCCTTTTAAAGCCAGTTTGACCTTTTCCACCCTTTTTTTTTAAAGGATAATGATAACGATAGTCATGATTGATGATGATAATGGTGGTGATTGCGGTTGACAGATTTGGTTTGGGTTATTTTCTGATTGTTCCTGGAACAAAACTTTTTTCCTCATAATTATGACTACCAAAATAGAGCAGGCATTAGAACTGGAGGGGAGTTAGAAAACAAGAGGCGCGGCTCTAAAAGCATGGCACACAGAGAGGACATTCAATTTGTAGGCAGAAGCATAGACTGAATAGCCTTTCTAAGAAAAAGACATCTAAACAGTTCCCACTTCATCATCCTCTACAGGAAGGAAAGTTCTAATGTTAGGAAGCCACAGTTAACTGCCATTCAGGGACCATCTTTTTAATATCCAAATCCTAAAAGGAAATCAAGACCTTTCTTAACCTCATATGCTAAATGCATTGCCTAATGTGTGAGTGGGCATTTGTTAACCGTTTGGACAATTTTCATAGAGAGAGGAAAGAGATCTTCTTTGGCATCCTGCACAAGTAAATAAAATTAATCCACAGCTAGATTTGACCCCACAAGTTTGGTCTTAATAAAACATGGTGAAATGATTGACCAGTCCTGTTTGCGAGTCAGTTTTTCCAGGGCTGACTCAGTAGGGGGTAGATGATCACTGGGGTGATAAACACTTTTACTTTAAAGTCTTTGGAATAATTAATTTTCCCAACTTGTCAATGCACAACATAGTTTTCACCTCAAGGGGAACAGGGGATTCCATGTTTCAATTTGTTAACCACTTCATAAAGGTGAAAAAAAATTCAGAAAAAAATTGCTTTTCAAAAACATTGGTGGAAACATCAGGTAGGCAGGTGGGTTAGAGCAAAGTGGGGAAGTCTCTGTCACAGGCTTCAGATGCCATCTGATGGCATTCTTAGCCCCTGGGTTGGTGGAAGCTGGTGGTCTGCTAGTACATTCCAACAAAGTTTCACATGATCGTCTCATAGTCATGAGGATGTTAGGTCAGCCACACAGGTGGACAGTAAAGGGCTGTAAAGAGAGCTAATAATAGTCCAAGATAATTTGGCTCCAAACCTGAAGCATTCCATCTCTCCACAATCACACAAGTTCTGTTAGTCAAATCATTCGAGTCAGATGCTTGAAGTAGGTGTAACTGCTTTTTGGGAATTTAAATTCACAAATCCTTATTTGGGGAGAATGCCATGAATAATTTCAGCTACATTGAAATCATAATAAAAGTTATTGGATAAATACAAAATTAGAAGGAAAGGTGTGGATTGCTATACACAATCTTAATATGTGTATTGTATGAGACACCATAAAGAGCCAGGGAACAGTACCTATTTGGGCATTAGTAGCAGGGCAGAGATTTACAGCCTTTGGAAAGTATTATTTGTTCTGCACTGTGTCATGTAACTCCAGAATAATAGTTAACTTCAAACAGGCAATGCCCCATCTTTATACTTTTTTTAGCTGAAGAACTTCATGTGTGTGTATGCATGTTTGCATGTGTGTTGGCACATGTGTGCAGATGCATGTCACATCCATGCATGTGTGTGCACGCATGAGGAAGCCAGAGGTAGATGTTGGGTGTCTGTCTTCCTCAATTGCTCTCTACTTGGTTCTGAAAAAAAAGTCTCTCACTTGAACCCATAGTTTGTCTATTGGCTAGCCAGCTTGCCCTAGGGATCTCTTGTCTGCCTTCCTTATATGGAGATTCCAGGCTGATCGCCACACCCACTTGGCATTTACACAGGTGCTGGGGATCCAAACTCAGGTCCTCACATTTGTGCACAAGGGCTTTATGACTGAACCATCTCCTCACCTGTGTTGAAGAACTATGGCCATATTTTAGGGACAAGAAATTAACTGTGTAAGGTATTGACAAGTAAGTTGCAAAGTCATGGCTATTGGGCATTTATTTTTCTCAAAAGTGTTATAAAACACATCTTTACCCAAGCAATATTTATAATAAGCCTAGATTTGTGCTCCTGAGATTATAATAATTTTCATTTAAAAAATATTTTAATTTATTTATGAGAAAGAGAGTGAGAGAGAGCAAGAGAGAGCAAGAGAGAGCGAGAGAGCGAGAGAGAGCGAGAGCAAGAGAGCGAGAGAGCGAGAGAGCGAGAGAGCGAGAGAGAGAGAGAGAGAGAGAGAGAGAGAGAGAGAGAGAGAGAGAGAAATAGAATGTGTATGGGCATGCCAGGGCTGCTAAACACTACAAACTCCAAATGCCTGAGCCATTTTTTGTCTGGATTTGCATGGGTACTGGGGAATTGAACCTGGGTTGTCAGAGTTTGCAAGCAAGTGCCTTTAAGTCCTGAACCATCCCCACCATTCTCCAATCCTTATTCTAAGGGTAACAGAACTCTTAAATTGGCTCTAGTATTTTATAAAACAGCAAGGGTGCTTTTCGTTTTGAAAACAAAAATGTAAATGGTGATTGTTTAGAAAGGAAGGAAGGAGACATATCTTTTAGATTCATTGTCTCACTAGGAAATTCCCAGGTGTCTGTCTGAGCCAGACTTTTACATGAACAACCTTTAGGGTCTTTTAGGTCTTTTGTGGGACACTGATCCAAGTCAGAGCAAGAGCTTCATTTACACAGGTAATACTCACGTAACTCAATTTTCCTTTTAAAAAACTAGAGCATCGTATGGATAAAACTAGTATTTCCTTTAACCAATATCCCCAACCTCGGCCTGGCCGACCCTCTTCCCAAAGGTAATCTCCACCCCCTCTCACACACAACACAAATTCACAATTTGTGTAAAGTATTATGGGGTCTTGGATTCTTTGTATTACTATTATGCTGCTTTTTCCGTGCAAAATGTGTTTGGAAATCTAGCAAACTGATTGCATCTAGTCATTCTGTGTGGTATACTCATATGATTTTACCATTTAGTTCCATTTCTGTTAAACCCAAATGCAATGCTCATTTGGGCCTCTCATAAGCCACACAGCACCTGCTTATCCTTGTCCATAACCCCTGCACAGGTAATAGAGAGGCCATTGCTGGCTCAGGGTGAATCCTTGCTTTTGATAGACACTGCTAAGCCATGAGCGAAGAACTTTCCTTGCATGAGTATGAAGGGAAGGATCTCCCAAGAGGGGTCTCCACTGTGACTCAGAGCAGTCTTAAGGGGTGGGGAAGTGGGTATACTAACTGCTTTAGAAAACCTTCTGAACTCAAGAATTCTTTAAAAAGGTCAGATAATAGAAAAAAATGGTCACCAAAATTGGGAACATTTCCGGAACATGGTGTCAGGTGTGATGGGAATTTATTATGTTAGCATCCCACAGAGAGTAAAGTAGGAATCACAGTTTTCTCAGGAGGGTCAGTATGTTCAGTCAGATTTTGCTCCCATCCTCAACCCCCACTGGGTCTTTCTGAGAAGGGGATGGTTCTTAGTGGTTCTGCAACACTTTTCCTTTCTTTCAATTGTGGTGTAATGCCTCCTTAAACAAACCTGATTTTAGGCTTCAGGGCTTCCTTTCAGGCCTTTGTAAATCAGTGTGAAATGGGAGTGGTGAGGAATGTGTGTACATATAAATTCAGGATTTTTCAGATCTAGTAAAGGTTTGCAACATTGAAAGCCACGAAGAGACATAAGGGGACAAAGGTTGTTTTCCCCTTTGGCCAGCTCCTCTCTCTTGTCCCCAGCTTCCTGTTGTTGTATTCCACCTGTTATGGCAGAGGTGGTGACAAGCCTCTGTTCATGCCCTGCTATCATGAAGCTTCCTTTCAAGACTGTAAGACAAAGTAGAAAACTTGCTTCTCATCAGCTGCTTTTGGCCAGATGTTGTGTGCCAACAATGTGAAGGTAAATACAACAGAAAATTGGTACCAGTGGAGTGGGGAGATTACTGCTAGAAATCTGACTCTCTAGCTTTTGCCTTTTGGAACTGATTTGCAGGAGGAATGTGGAAGGATTTGAAACCTTGGTCTAAGAGACGCCTTGCAGTGCTAATGGCAGAACTTGATAGACCATTATGGTCAGAGTGGAAAGACCCAAATGCAGAAAGAACTGTGCACTGTGCCGTCTTGGCTTATGTGGGGAAGAAAGAGTTTGTTGTTTTTTTCAGAATGGGCTGGAAGCAATTTATGTGAGGATCCTGGTTCTTAGACTTCAGACTTGGTCTTGAATATATACAATTTATTTTCCTGGTTCTCAGGCCTTTGGATTTTTGTTGGAACTATACCATTGGCTTTTCTGGGTATCTAGCTTGCAATGGCAAAGTGTGTGACTTTCAGAATTGCATGAGCCAAGCCAATACTTTGTAATGAGTTCTCTATGCATGTGTGTGTTTTCAAATGTGTAAACTCAGTTTCCTAGGAGGAGCCCGATTAATTTATACAATGAAAAGCGATGCTTACTGGATCAATAATGTGTTCCCACACTGACTCCAGCCAGAAGAGTTGAGACTACTCGTGGGCTTGCTAATAAGAACTTACCACCGCCCTTCATAAAGCCTGCTGTCAATTCTAGCAGAAACGCCATGCCGCTGGTATGTGCTGCTCTTGCCAACTTGGCTCTCATGGGGACTGGCACACAGAGGGCCCTCATCACTATAATAACGACCTTTGATAGCGAGGTGAGGAGCCAGCTAACGAGGCAGAAAGCCTCTGTTCCAGTCAGGGGAGGCAATTTATGGAAGAAAAATATCAGGTTTGGGGAGTTTGTGGGCCTTGTGTAGAATTCAGGTCTGTTCTTCCTCAATGTGTTGCAGTACAGGGTGTCATCTTAGCTGTAATGAGCATCTGTGTGAGCTGCATGGGAATCCATGATGATTAATTACCGAAAACACTCAGGCAATTATCGAGTTGATTTAGGTTAAGCGCATACATAATATTCAACTCTACAAAATGGCTTTCTCCTTGCAATAGAACCATCTATTAATATGGCTGTATAATAAAAAAATGTGATGTGAAGCAGAGGGCAATTGTGTCTCAGCCTCTGTATGTGCTTGCTGACAAGGAACAGCCCAGATAAATTGTGACAGGTAATGATTAACTCAAAGTGCCTGACCCTTGCAGAGTAGAATATGGGGATCTCAGCACTCTGCCATCAGCCAGTGCTGCCTGTGTGGGTTTCCGTTCACCAGGTCCTGCTATATGAACAAAGAGACCATTGGCCAGCGGTACAGGGACATGTTAGGAGCAAAGGAAAGCAAAAGGCCAAACCTCAGGCAAGATGTGGCCTTCCTGTGCACGTCTGGATACTTGGCACTTGGAAAGGACTTTTGCTTTTTTTTTTTTGAGGTAGGGTATCATGTAGGCTAGGCTGGTTTTGCACTTCCTATCTAGCCAAGGATGACCTTGAACTCATGCCCTCCTGCTACCTGAAATGATAACCATGTACCACCATACCCTGTTTATGGAATACAGTTTTTCATGCATACTAGTCAAACATTACCAAGCTATATCCCCAGCCGCTAAGATTCATGCTACAAGTGAAGAATGCTAAGAGAAGTGTGGGCATCTAGTGTACTCATGCTCACAACCAGATGCTTGGATAGGCACATAGTCATAATATGGCTTCTGGTTTGACTGTGCTCTTAAATAGGATCAGTGCATGTTGGGCTTTGGGGATTTGGGTGTGCAGTTGTGGGGAAGGGAGGAAAGAGAAAGAACACAGGTTTGTATGCATATGAGCTTGGATTTGAATTTTAGCCGTGTGTCTGACTAGTTAAGTAACCTTGGGGAATATGCCTCAGTGGCTTAATCTGCAAAATAGGGAGGATAAATTTGGGGCCTCTGGAAGGATTAGGTGTCATATGGTATTTGAATAGTTTCAGATATGAGTAAGTTTAGTTACTATTACTTGCTACATAATACCCAGTGGGAGCTGGAAAAGTTCATCGGACTGTCAAGGCAGTATTTTCAACTGCCTTTACCTGGCTTAAGATGCTGACTCTAGCCATTCAGCTAAATCACAGCTCAGCCAATCTGACCATAGTGTCATGTAGCTCAGCAGAAAAACTCACAGCCATGGAGCAGAGCCAAGAGGACATACAGACCTCTGCTAATGTAGGTTTCATTATAGTGGCTCATTCCTAAAACAGGATAACTTTGTGACTACCTGGTCTACTCAAATTTGTTCCGAGGGCTGGATTAAAACAGCAGGGCACAACACTGACTCAGTGGGTGTTGTCTGCCTCCTCACCACAGTACACATGGCTTCCTGGCATGCTTCCTAGGCCACCTGAATTCCCGTTCCAGGAATCAGGATAGCAGGACCCCTTCAGGATGAGGAGCTTTACACATCTCAACTGCCAGCCAGTCCTCCCTGGGGCTTGGGTGGTATGATGGCTAGGCTTTGTTCTGAAGTTGACGCTTTTAGTAATCTTGGGCATCCCTCTCAGTAGGGGGCAGGATGTAAGGAAGCTCAGGGAAGCTGGAAATGAACATCCCTTCTGGGAGGTCAGTGCAGGAAAGAGATTCCAGAGACTGGGGGAGGGGGTCAACAAGTCTGGGAAAGGGTTGCAAGACCCTACTCTCAGGGGGAGAAAATCTCCTCTCTCCACCTGCCTGTTTTGTTGGTGTTGGTGATGGGTTTTCCTCTTTGCTTGGAATTGTGAAAGGGGGCCAGCCTCTTTCACCATTATGGAATTTTCCCTGGATCTGTAGCTTCAGTGAATAGGTTCCTTCCAATAATGGTGCCTGGTTTCGAGGTTCATCCTAGTGGCATGTGGCTGTGGCTGACTACAACAGATTTGCTGAGATGAAACTGACCATGTGGATTTTAGTCTTCTGGAACTTGTGTGCTGGATTTGGTACTTACAACTGAAGATGCTTTCCAGAGTGGTAAGCCAAGTTTTATGGACTATTCTGATGAGAATTGGAAAATGCTAAGTGCAGAGAGAATTGCATTTGGAGGTTTGACTTGTGAACTTTCTAAGGGGAAGGAGAGAGTTCAGAAAACTTTATTGGAACTGTGTTATTGGAAAAAGGGGCAGCTGCATTCTGCCGCCTGTTCCTAGAGTTTGATCAAGGTTGAATTTAATAGACTGTTGTGTTTGGCTAATGATATGAAAATGAGAAATCTAAGTTCAAGCAAGTTTACTCACTGGCACAGAGACTGGTTACTGAAGCTGCTATTGTCAACACATTAGCATTCCCAAAGAATATGGCCCAGAAAGGATGTCTGAGGTGTTTCCATCCAGGAAGGACTGAATGATAGAGTATGCAAACTCTTTTGAAAGGAGATAGCTGAAAAAAGGAACTGGCTCTTCAAGGTTTATTTTGTCCTTAAATTATCAACATGGCTGTGTCCTGCATACTGGATATTGCTTTTGGAAGCATGAAGAATGCATGCGTGGAGTGGGTGATGAAATGCACAAGGATCCCAGAGTTGCTGCTGAGATGTGATATATGGAACAGGCCCTGAAGTCCCTGATTGGCCAGGGAAGCCATTGGAAGATGGACCGTGGTTTGCAATGGAAACATGAAGATGTTTTGGACATAACAGGCCAGTGCAAGGGCTACCATGGAGTGCTCTTAACTTGGATGGAAGGTTTCCCAGCTACTCAGCCAAGTTGGAGGAGTGAAATTGGAAAATCCAGAAACTGTCAGTTGCTGGTTGTGATATTGGACTTGAACTTCAGATGTTTGATGTTTACCTAATGGTTGTCGAGTTTGCTTTGGTCCGGTCTCTCCTTGTTATGCCTCATAGGAGTTGGAAATGTTTACTCTGTTAAAAGTATGTAACCTGTTTTGATTTTTCAGAACTCACAATTAAGGGAACTTGCCTTGTTTTGGGGGGCAGATATGCCTTTCTGGTTGTATGTGGGATAGTTATGTCATATTAGGCAGAATTATGATCTGGTTGTCTTCATTTGAATATCAAGTATGATATAAGGAGATATGGTTTGATGCCACGTTGACAAGGAGTGGACTTGTGATGGTTAAATTTTGTTGTCAACTTGACCTATTTAGTAATCTTGGGTGGGTCTCTGAGAATGTTCACAGGAAGGCATCCCTTTCAGTAGGGGGCAAGATGTAAGGAAGCTCAGGGGAGCTAGAAACAAACATCCTTTCCTGGGAGGGCAGTGCAGGAAGGAAATCCCACAGACTCAGGGAATCAACAAGTTTGGGGAAGGGTTGTAAGACCCCAGCCTAATATAAAGGGGGAGAAAAAAATCTCTCTCCACCTGCCTGTTTTGCTGGTGTGTGTATGGTGTTGGTGGTGGGCTTTTCTCTCTGATTGGTTCTGTGAAGGGGGGCCAACCTCTTTCACCATTATGGAACTTCCCCTGGATCTGTAGCTTCAATAAATACGTCCTTTCCAGTAACTGTGCCTGGTTTGGAGGTTCATCGCAGCGGTGTGTGGCTGACTACAACAGGTGGCATCTGCTTTGGTTTGGGCAGCCTGGCAGGGGAGGAGATTGAGGAAGAGAGTGGGAGTATGGAGGTAGTCTGCAGAAGAACCTCCTGTCTGAGGAGAGGTCTGGGGAGGGCAAACCTCACTGACTGCTTTGAAGTTCTCAGGGGAAAGGATGCCATAGCAACCTTATGGAACCACTACCATGTCCACGAACAGGGTGTTTTACCAGTTATGTATCCTTGCTCTGTAGAATTCTGTTACCATCAGAGAGTTGGAGCTCATCCTTCCACCCAGAGAAATACTGATGCTGCCAGAGAAACAAGGCACATGGAGAGTCTGTCCAACCACTTCTAAGCACCAGCAAGGCTGGCTTACGCTTACTGCCTTGAATGCCAGGGACCTTACCAAGTGACTCTAACTAATGTACTAACTACTTTGAATTTTACAATCACCAGAAGCATGAGTTAGGTGCTTCCCTGGAGAAATAAAGACACTTAGAAAGAAGAGGAGGGCATAAATCTCACCCTCCACATCCTCTTCCATAGCTCTCTTTCTCTCTCTCATTTGTTTGAAAATATATGTGAACTAGCTGGACTTGTTTGGCTGTGCCTATTCAATTACGGGCTTTACTTTGCATTGTCTGACAGCATTTTTGAAAGAAAACAGCTTCCCCGAATCCTCAGGGCACCCACACAACACACACCAAAGAGCAAGCAGAAATGAGGCATCACTCACCACCAAATACCAAGAAAAGCCTCCTTTTTCCCCCCTCTGAAAAGTACATTTTTGAGGCCTTAAGTGAAATATACACTGCTTAATAAAACCCATGCTTGAGTGGAGAGTAAAGGCAGGGGAAAGACAAGCAGAACAAATAACTCATGTTCCAATAGTTCAGTTGCAAATAAAAACAATGTACCCATAGCTGGCTATATTAAAAGGCCCTTTTATAGAAAATAGATTGGTATAAATCTCTGAGGGCCAGATAGTGCCCACTAATTGTTATTATTTATAAAACGTTGAAAGTGCACAGAGAGCTTCAGGGCCATGCGCAGATTTCCCCCAAAGCTCAACTTGTTTACAGAAGTTCTGTGCTCAAGAGAGCTGGTCTGCTCGCAGGTCCATCATGTACCGCATCTCAACAGAGCACAGGTGCATGAAAAAACTTCTGAAATCAGGTGACTCTTATAGATTAATTTTGAGACCAAACAGGAGCTGTTTTAAGTTGTTCCTGATTGTATAAGTGTACTATCATGTCAGTATAAGGCATTAAGACAGTAACAGAGAGAATGGGCACCACCAGGCATTCCAGTCATGTTAGAGAAGTCAAGGTGTGTGTGTGTGTGGGGGGGGGAGAGTTCATATGTTTGAAAGCACACACATGCATGGAGTTCACCCTAGAGGCCAAGTTGTATAGGTTTTGTCTTCTGGTCTCACTGTTGGTTAGACGATGGCCATGCTCTTCACTGTGATGTCTGTCATGCAATAAAATAAAGCAGCAAAGCAGGTTTCCTCTGGTTCCAACCTGAACGAAGATCCGTTGAGATCCTTTGTTCATTCAATACACATGTGTTGGCTACCTTCGATTTACCTTGAAAAAGCAGTAGAAACTTGAATTGCTGTGTGGTGAACAGAAGAATATAGCTCGATGCCATCAGAGTAGAGGAGAGATCTTGGTGGGATGGAATGGGGTAGAGAGAGCAACTTGAAGCTTCAGACTAGGAAATTGCTTATGAGGATAGGCCAAGATGGATCTGACGGCACTGGAGGACAGACGTGGGGCAGTGGATGGTACTCTCCTCACACTCCTCTCTAGTTTGTATAGTTGTGAGAGCTAGGTTCTATCCATGCCTCAGCCATTTCCTCACTCCATCCTGCCCCTCTGCCTAGCAAGTATCACTCCTTCTCCATCCTCATTCTACTCTGCCTCAAGAGTGAACACACATATCTCCAACTTTCTCTGCCCCTTGCCTGGCCCTCTCACACATGACTCATCTCTGGGACTAGATCCAGAAAAAATTCATTGCACTTGCCTCACAGTGTGATAAACATTTGCTTGGGCTTCGGGCTTTTCCAGCAGCCTGTGTGCACTGGAGAGAAGACCCACCAAGTTGTCTACCCTCTGCATTTCTACTACCAAGCCTGGCACACCTCTGGAGCTTCAGGAATTCTCTGTAGGCAGCTTAAGTATTTTATATAAAAGTTTACACAGATCTTTTGTAGGACATTATTCATTAAAACCTTAGTTTTAGTTGCTATCAGAGTGATATCCTTTTGAAATTATAAACATTCTTACTGCTTATGACTGGCGACTAGGTTTAAATTGACTTCTATGGCGATCTTATACCCAAGATATTACCAAACTCCTTTATTAATTTTAAGTAGTTACCTGAAGATGCGTTGTTTCCAAGCAGAAAATTACACCAACTGTAAATGCCGGAGGTTCTTCTCTCTTTTTATCTAGTTATTCTATAGTTTCTTTCTTTAGTCTCTTCTTGCTATTTTAGTTAGGATCACCAGTACATTAATTAAGTGGTAATCAAGGTCATTGTCTTGATTCTGATTTTAGAATTCTCTCCACTGTGTATGATGGTGACCCTCAATTTCCACTTACATGATTAAGGAGGCATTTTTCTATTCCTAATTAGTCAAGAGATTTTTTTCATGGATGGTTTTTATTAAATCCATTTACTGATACATTGCGGTAGCCATACTTTTTCTTCCTTAATTAGGTTACATGGTAAGATACAATAATAGATTTTTATAAATTTGCACTAAATTTACACTTGTGAATAAATCCCAAACCTAAATTAGGAGTTGTATTTCTTAAATTGCTTCACTGAGTTGTCAGGCATATTGCTTAAGGGGATTTTGTTTTTGCATCTGTTTATGAATGAGGTAGTTAGAGAATAATTTTTTCTCCTAGTATTGTTAATTATTTTTTTCTTTCAAAGTTACAGAATCCTCTAGAATTAAAACAGATGGACATCCCTCCATCATCTTTTTCTCTATTTTCCAAATGAGGGGTAATTTATTTCTTGTTTTGTGGGACTAGGGATCAAACCCAGGGTAGGCACTGTCTCACTAAGCTACAGCTCAGGCCCAGCTCTCTTGTTACTATTTAGTAAGAGCACTAAGTTGCTTAGGATCACAGGAATTTGCAATCTTCCTGCCTCATAGCTGAGATTATGGGCCTCCCAGCGTAATTTAGCCTGGTCTCAAATTCACATTCCTCTTGCCTCCCTCCAGTGCCGAAGCACTGGGATTGTAGATGTGCTCTACCTCAGAGAGCTCTGAATGAAGTGAGATTTGAAACGGTCTGCACAGTACTGAATGATTGGACTTAAAGCTCGACTTTAAAGCCTCAAAGCACATCTGAAGCTACTGACTCATTTCATTAGTAGAGCCAGGACAATGCCAGTCTTCTAGTTTTCTTGGATTGACTTTTTGCAATTTTCATTGTCTCTTTTATCTACATTTTCAACTTTGACAGAACACTGTTTAAAAGTCTCCTGTTTTATTTTAAGAATTTTTCGTATATAGTGTAAATGCAATACAATTCTGCTTGTTAATTGTAAAGTTTTTTCAATTTTGATAAATGCATGAAGCTTGTTCAACACCGTTAAAACACGCTTTGAAATACTTTGGCCACTTTAAAGCTCTCAGCTCTTCTGTGCTCAGTTCCTCCCCCAGACAATCAGTATCTCATTCTGTCCCTACACTCTTTGATTTTTTAAAAATACTTAGCCTAAACAGAATCAAATTATGCTTAGTGTTTGTTATATAATTCTTTTAGGTAGTGGTCTATACAGAAAGCATATGTTTAACTTATTGAAAAGTTGGCAAACTGTTCTCCGAAGTGATTGTACCATTTTATAGTCTATCTGTGATATATGAGAGTAGAGAGTCTGTTTCTTCATATCTGTGTCAATACTTGATATCACCCCAAACATTTTTTTTTAATTTTAGAGAATCTTACAGCCAGGTATACAGTACATGCCCATAATCTCAACACTTAGGATACTGGGTAGGAGGATAAACTAGCTGGAGATCAGCTTGGCCAACACTGATACACTGTCTCAAAAATTCAGAAGGAAGGGCTGTGGATAGAGTTAAGAGATGAAGTAAGTGCTTGTGCACTCTTTATGAGGCCCTGGATTCAGTCCTCATGCACACACACCACACACACATGCACACACACACACGAGCTTTAGCCCATTCCATTATGTGTGTGGATAAATCTTATTGTGGTTTTTGTGGTTTTACTGGCCAATTATTGCGCAAAGAAACTTGTTCATATGTTTCTGTAAAGTGCAGATTCAAATTACTTGCCAATTTGTATGCTCTTATTTTAATTTTACTGGGTTATTCTCTTATTGAGTGGTAGGAACTCTTCATATGATATGAATCTTTTGTCAGACTTGTTAATATCTCTGCCATGTGTTATGTTCCTGTTTGCATTACTAATGTCTACTTGTGTCCTCTTTGACTTTGACCTTCATCAATCTCGCCAAGTTATCTGTTGATTATACCTTCTATTAGTCCTTTCAAGAGCCAACTTTTGGTTTGAGTGATCATATTTAATGTTAATTAATTTCTACTCTGATTTTTATGTAAATAGAGGTACAGATAGCAAATAAAATTGTACAAATTCAAAGTGTGCGATATGATGACTTATGTATACTTTACGAAATGATTCTTTTAATCCAGTAACCATCTTTATCTCCTCACTGGTACCTATTTTTGTGGGAATACTTAATATCCAGTTGTAAAGCAATTTTTAAGTACATAACCCAATAATCTTATGGATTGCACCATGTTTCGTGTATATGACTAGAATGTTTTCCTCTTGTAACTGCAAGCTCTTCCCCTTTGACCAACATCTCCCCAGTTTCCAGTCCCTGGTAAGCACCACAACACCGTGCTTCTCCGAGTGTGACTGGAAGGAATGTTCCATGTGTAAGTGATACCAAACCAATATCCAGCCTGAACTCTGTGGTCACTTTTGGCTCAGGAAAGCTAGGAATGTGGTCCATCACAAAACTGTAAGCTTATTTAATATAAGACAGTTTTGCAACTCAGTCGTATAGTTTCAAGCATCAACTGTGTAGAAGGGGAGACATGACAATGTAGCATTCCAACGTCCAATGGTTGGCACACCTGTGCCCACGCATTATTTAGCCTTCTCTGTCTGGCTATTTCACTTAACAGAATGCCCGCTTAGTTTATCCATGTTGCTTCAGATGACCAAAGAGCTCCTTCTTTTTTATGGTGAGGCTGAGCCGTATTCCATTATATTTATACTACACACATCACATTCTCTTTACCTAGTCATCCACCGATGGGCACTGTGAACTCGGATTCAGTGAATATGGACATGTTCATGGTTAATCCCTGCTTGTCAACTTGACAGGACTTAAAGCAACATGAGGAACGTGAATCTTTGGGCTTGTCTCTGAGGGATTTTCTAGTTACATTAATTGAGATGGGAGGACCCAGCCTATTCCATGGGCTGGGGTTCTAGACTTAATAAGAGAAGGCATTGCACTGAGCGGAGCATTCATCTCTCTCTCTTTCCTGGAAAGCGATCAGTTGCTTCAAGCTCCTGCTGCTATAGTTTCCTTGCCACAATAGACTGTAACTTTGAACTCTGAGCCCGAACAAACTTTTCCTTTTAAGTTACACTAAAGAGTAAATTAACTAATGCAATATGCAGGTATTTCCTCAAAATAGAGATTTGATTTCTTTAGGATATATACCCAGGAGCAGGAAAAGGATTGCTGATCATATTTTCTGAGGAATCTTTATGACTTTTGCATAATGACCTGTCTCATCACTGTCATAGAATACCCTACAGGATCAACTCAAGGGCAGAAGAATGTCTTCTGGCTCACAATTCCGAGGGTGTGTCTGTCATGATGGGGCAGGCCTGGCGGTGGGAGCAGCTCACAGGCTTGTAGCTGTGTGACCATGAGGTGGTGTTCCATTGTGGTGGTGGCAGTTAGGAAGCAGAAAGCTTAGGCCAGAAGCAGCGCCTAATTCTAACCAAGCCCTGCCTCTGTAACCAAACCTCAGGGAGCTAGGTGCCCTATCCACAAGGATCTACAGCCTCCCCAAATAGTGCCACTGTCTGGGGTCATATGAGCCCATTGGGGGCAGAGCAATGGCTGCCAGAATTTGCATCTATATACCTTCCATGTCCACCATTATGTGCTAAGGTTTCCTTTTCTCCACATCCTTGACATTTGTTAAGTCCTGGCTTTTTGATAAGTTGTCCTATCAGATACGAGATAATAGCTCACAGTGCTTTTAATTTGTAGTCTCCCGGAGAGTAAAAATGCCGAACACTTTGATAAACCTGTTGGTCATTTGTATATCTTCTTTGGTTTTCTTTAAGTGTGTTATCTTTTCTTCTACTTTCTTTCATTTCCGTAGCAACTGATGTAGGCAGAGAGCTGGGTGATTTATTGCTGCTCTCACTTTCCCAAGTATTATACTTCAACTGCTCATGTAGCAGCAGAAACATATATATTATTATTATTAAAGATTTTAGCTCTCTCTAATGTTTGAAAAAATCACAATTTAAACATTTTCTCTTTGTATTCTGTTATCGAGTATCACTGTATGTCTATGCAGTTTATTCGCTCTTTCCTCCTCTTCCTAAATCATAATAGGATTTCTGAATTTGAGTATTAGTTTCATTGTTCTGAACCCCTTTTCTCTTCAAATATTTTCACCCTTGGGCTGGGAGAGAACTCAGAGGGTAAAGCACTTGCCTTTTACAGCCCATCATGTCAAGTAAGCTCTTAACTCAAATGGGTATTTGTGGTTTGCTTCCATAGTCTCCTTCTATAGGAGAATCTCTCCTCTCCTCTCCTCTCCTCTCCTCTCCTCTCCTCTCCTCTCCTCTCCT
>PVHP010031959.1:0-12916 GCA_004024765.1 Zapus hudsonius | reverse complement strand
GGACCGCTTTTAAATGTTTGCCAACACTTCCCAGGACTAACCTCTCTCTATTGCTTATTCACCATTTTCACACTCCTTGTCTTGAGTTTGAATTATAGTTCTCCAAGCTTGTATATGTTAATGTCTCATTTTCCCCTCACTGAACGGAAAGCTCTCGAGGGCAGGAATTGGATATTTAAAGACTCTTAATTGCTTGTTGGATGGTTATGACGGAGACCCACAAAGCAGCATTTATACAAACGAACTCGTGACTTTATGGGTAAAATCTACACCAAGCAAAGCTCCGAGGGATGTACAGGAACGCTACAGGCTGCTGGCTGGTCCTTGAGTGATGATTCTTTACAGATGGGCTGTACACACAGAGTTTTAGTTATTTAGTCTAAAAACTACCCAGGGTCTCATAAAGGAGCTGTTTCCTTTGGTGTCTGTAATCATCACCCTGGCAAGTAACCCTCATATTTATTAACTGCTTGCTCTGAGCCAGGTCCATCTGAAACGCTTTTCCAGTCACTCCTCACTCTGGCGCTATAAAGATATATTAGACTTTTTTCTTTTTGATATTTCCAGGTAGGGTCTCGCTCTAGCCCAGGCTGACCTGGAATTCACTATGGAGTCTCAGGCTGGCCTCAAACTCACAGTGATCCTCCTACCTCTGCCTCCCGAGTGCTGGGATTAAAGGCGTGTGCCACCATGCCTGGGTTTTTTTATTTTCAGGTTAATTTTTGTTGTTATAGAGATATATTATTAGTTCATTTTTTGAAATAAATGAGGAAACTGAAAATAAGTAACTTAGTCATGATGACAGGACATCAGGACTGCTCCTTCCTTCTTTCTTTCCTTCCTTCTTTCCTTCCTTCTTTCCTTCCTTCCTTCCTTTCTTCCTTCTTTCCTTCCTTCCTTCCTTCCTCCCTTCCTTCTTCCTTCCCTTTTGTCCTTCCTTCCTCCCTTCCTTCTCTCCTTCCTTCCTCCTTCCCTCCATTCTTCCTTCCTCCTTCCCTCCATTCTTCCTTCCTTTCTTCCCTCCCTCCTTCCTGCCTCCCTTCAGATATCCAAGCCCTGTCATGTGCTGGCTTCTGCTCTGCTTGCAGTGCCTGACCTCCTGGACCATCCCTTCCAGTGGTCTGGACAAGGTCACGAGGAACATGTAAATATGAACCATGATCTCCACACCCATGGGTTCTGTGAGGACTGTCAGGCTGGGGCAGGGGGTAGAGCTGATGGAACCAGTCTGGGCTTTGGCCATTTGGGTTGCAGCTTTGGACACGTGTCTCACAGCCAACCTTGAACCTGACTGAGTCCAGCATCTTGCAGGCAGCCTGCCTTTGTCCCTTTTAGTTTATCCCAGAGGGGGGCACAGTGTGGACTCGTGGCAAGCTCAGATCAGGTACCAATGCACGTAGAACATTCTAGCATACTGATCCATGTTCTGGCAGCTGGCAGGTGGGCTGGGCAGATGCAGCAGGTGAGAAGGCCTAGCCCCCTAAAATCAAAGATCTAGAGCCAGGTGTGTTTGTGTATGTCATGAATCCCAGCTCTTGGGAGGCTGAGGCAGGAGGATCGCCATAATCAGCCAGCCTGGGGTCCAGAGTGATTCTCAGTTCAGCCTGGGCTGGAGTGAAACCCTGCTTCAAAAACCAAAATAATATGGGCTGGAGCGATGGCTCAGTGGCTAAAGTGCTTGCCTGAAGAGCCAAGTTTGATTCCCCAGCACCCACGTAAAGCTTTTCATTCACAGGAGCTGGAGGCCCTGGCGCACCCATTCTCTCTGTCCCTCTTCTATCTCTCTCTGCTTGCAAATGAATCGAAATATTTAAAAAAACCCAAAATAATAGAAGCAGAGACCTGCCAGGCCAGCGACTTGTTGAAGGTCAGTGTTCTGACGCACAGAGGCTCAGAAGGTCCAGTCCTGTGCTGTGACCAACACCGTCATGTTGTGATCGCAGGATTGCCTCTCTTTTCTCTTAGAGGGCAGTAATGGCAGGTGGCTCTCACAAGCCAGGGTGGACATCTGTCTGTCCAGCGAGCCCTTCACCCTAGGTACTAGTCAGGAATCAGAGTGGATTGTCTGGGGAGATGGGACCTTCTGGATCTAGCACACAGACACGTGCTCTGAGTGCTGGCAGCATCCAGCATCCGCTTCACGCTCTTGTGTTAAGATCTTAAGAATGTTAGAGGGCTGGAGAGATGGCTCAGTGGTTAAGGCACTTGCCTCCAGTGCCTAAGGCCCCAGGTTCAATTCCCCAGGACCCACATAAGCCAGACCCACAAGGTGGTGGCCCTGGTGCGCTCTCTCTCTCTCTCTCTCTCTCTCTGTCTCTCTCTCTCTCCTTGAAAAATGAATAAATAAAATATTTTAAAAAAGAATGTTAGAGTGTTGGCTAGAGAGCTGGCTCAGCTGGCAAGGTGCTTGTCTGCAAAGCCCAAGGATCTGAATTCAGTTCCCCAGCACCCAGGAAACGCTAGATGCAGAAGGTGGCACACGCTTCTGGAATCAGTTTGCAGTAACTAGAGGCCCTGGCACACCCATTCTGTCTCTGTCTCTTCTCTTGACTTCTCGAAGTAGGGTCTCGCTCTAGCCCAGGCTGGCCTTGAACTCACCTCTGCCTCCCACCAAGCCTGGCTAATTCTCTCTCTCTCTCTCTTTTTTTGTTTTTCGAGGTAGGGTCTCGCTCTAGTCCAGGCTGACCTGGAATTCACTATGTAGTCTCAGGGTGGCCTTGAACTCAAGACAATCCTCCTACCTTTGCCTCCCAAGTGCTGGGATTAAAGGCATGCGCCACCACGACCGGCTTTTTAATTCTCTCTCTTTTAAAAGTTTTCTTTCTTTATTTATTTATAACCATTCTCTCTCTATCTGCCTCTCTCTCTCTCTCTCTCTCTCTCTCTCTGATTTCCTCTCTTTCTCAAATAAAACAAAACAAAACAAAATAAGAAAATAAAATAAGAATAATAGCATCTAAGAGCTCTCTGCCCACCCTCCTCACTGGCCATGTTAATGTTGAGACTCTGGCATTTTCTGGGGTATCCTCTGCGCTAAGAGGAGGGAAGGTAACAACCCCCCAACCACATCTCTGCACACCCCCATGGCCCGTCCCTCGCAGAGCAGTTTCTCGCCTCTTCCCGTAAAACCCACTCCCTGCCCCCCACCATCTCCTACATCCCTCCTTCCCCCCCTTTCCCTCTCTCTTTCTCTGTATTTATCCTTTCTCTCCTTTCTCTTCTTTCCCTCTTGCTCTCCCCACTTCTCCCTCTCCCCTGTTACAATAAAATCTTAAATCTAAGATGCTGTCTCTCTTGGTCCTCCATGGTGAACCCCAAAATGTCACAAAGAAGCCTTGCCTTGTGAGACCGAGAGCACATCTGCGTTTCCTCCCCTGTCGCAGGATGGGGCTGGTCCCTTTGTTGTGGCAGCTGAGAGGCCATGGAAGGAGGGACCCCCACCTCCTGTTTCCCTGGCATAAAAAGCTATCAGAGCTGTGGATCCCTTCTTTCCTTAAAAATTAATCCAACTGACCCGGAGTGAGTTCCAGATCAGCCTGGGCTCGAGAGAGACCCTACTTTGAGAAATAAGAGAGAGAAAGACAGAATGGGTGCGCCAGGGCCTCTAGTCACTGCAAAGGAATTCCAGAAGTATGTGTCACCTTGTGCATCTAGCGTTTCCTGGGCGCTGGGGAATTGAACTCAGACCCTTAGGCTTTGCAGGCAAGCATTCACTCGCCTTGTCAAGAGACCACCTCGCATCTAAAGACATGCTAAGGAGGTGGGGGGAAGAGTTATCCCCTAACTCTATCCCCAGAAACCCCTTCCTTGGTAAAGTTGCTCACAGACCCTGCTGAGTCTGCCTGCTTCCCTCACCTTAACTGTCTCTCTCTCTCTCTCTCTCTCTCTCTCTCTCTCTCTCTCTCTCTCTCTCTCTCGTTCTCTCTCGTTCTCTCTCTGTATGGTTTAACTCCTTCTGCCTGAGCTGACCTGAAACTCATTATATTGTTCCAGGCTGGCCTTGAACTCACAGCCTCCTATGTACTGGGTTTAGGGATTAAAGACTCTCTGGGGCTTTTCCACCTTTTTTCTTAATAAATTTTTTTTAGTGTAATTGCTCCTTGTGGCCAGTTTTTCATGGTCACCAAAGGCCTGGCCAGTGTGAAAATCTATAAAACACCAGTGCCCTGATGTCCTTTCTGCTCCGACCTTTATTCTAAACTGGAGATTAGATGGGGGTCCCACTGGTGAAGTGGTAGAGGCTCTCTGGGGTGCAGGGATTTGGGGGGGTCTGAAAGGTCTGTTGAAACCTGATAACCAGAATGGGGCTCCTCCAGACACCCCCTTTTAGCTGGTGGTTAAGTGGTCATTGCCCACAAGTGCTTTCCTAGCACCCCGCCACTGTTGATACGAGGCTGCGAAATTTTGGGGTGTACTTTCCTGGCGGTCTGGCGGTTGTGATTTCTGTTTTTCTGTACAGTCCTGTGTCTCAGAACAGTACCAAGCCTTGGCCTGGGCCCTCCAACTGTCTCCCACCGAAACATACAGTGACAGGGAGGGGGGGAGACAAACACATAGGCTGAAAAGAAATACAAAGTCGTGGGGCCAGGAGGCAGAGGAAGTGGGGGAGGGAGCAGAACAAAGCTTCCGACGTGCTCTGACCTTTTTTTTTTTCTTTTTAGAATCATTCGGGTCTCTTAAGTTGTTGATTTCAGTGGTTCAGCCTCTTCCAGGGCCCATGGGAAGAGCTGGAGTAACTGAGCGACAGGTTTTGGGCTTTACACTCCTCCTCTGCAGAGTTATGCAAATTCATATGACCAGGATCCTTCTTCTCTACTTTTCTTTTTTAAAAATATTATTTATTTATATTTATTTGCAAGCAGAGAGAGAGAGAGAGAAGAGAGACAGAATGGGCACCCCAGGGCCTCCGACCGCTGCAAACAAACTCCGGATGCATGGGCCACTTTGTGCATCTGGCTTTATGTGGGCACTGGGGAATTGAACCCCGGACCTTAGGCTTTGCAGGCAAGTGCCTTAACCGCTGAACCATCTCTCCAGCCCCTCCCTATTTTTCTTAATGGAGGCCTGGGGAAAGTTACTTCAGTGGCTCCTCTGCCTGTGTAGAACTAGGTTGAGCTGATCATGGGCCTAAGGAAGGTGAGAAGTAGAATTCTGCCCCGACTTTTGCTTTTTCTGCCCTTCCCTCAGTTCTTCTTGCTGACTGGAGAATGATTAGTTTCTGGTATTTTTTTTTTAGAAGTTTTCTTTCTTTTTTTAAAAATTTTATTTATTCATTTTCAAGCAGAGGGATACAGAGAGAGATACAGAGAGAGAGAGAGAGAGAGAGAGAGAGAGAGAGAGAGAGAGAGAACGCATCAGGACCACCACCTTGTGGGTCTGGCTCATGTGGGTCCTGGGGAATTGAACCCAGGGCCTTAGGCACTGGAGGCAAGTGCCTTAACCGCTGAGCCATCTCTCCATCCCTCTGGTATTTTTTTAAGTCCCCACCAAGGCGGGACACGTGGCTGGATGGGGGGGTGATGAATCGAGACAGAAGCTTTTCACTTGAAGAGCAGGTTAGCTTAGGTGGAGTTAGCAATGGCGTAGAGACGGTGAGTACGTCGGCCCCACTGTAATAACTGTGCTGCTGCTAAGAGCTGGGTCACGCGGACTTCCCACGCATTCATTTTATCTTCCTATCCAGCTGTTGGACTTCAGAGGCAACAGCTGGATTCTAACGATGATGATGACAGCAATCCCGAACCCTACAAATACAGTCATGATAACAATAACAACATAATGTGGACAGACAGGCGAGGTGAGCCATCTTAAACCGATGCCAGGTTACAGGTCTACTCTTCTTTAACGCCCAGCGGAGAGTTGGGCGATGGAGGCTTACAGCCATGAGCCATGAAATGATGGGCCTACATACACATGCTCCTTTTATGTAGCTGCCTGGGATCATTGGTGTTTCTGAGATGGCTGGGTGTGTGTGTGTGTGTGTGTGTGTGTGTGTGTGTGTGTGTGTGTGTGTGTGTGTGTTGCAGTGACAGACTGTCTCTCTGGGCCTGCTGCTTGCTGGTCCAGAGCACACCCAGCCTTGACTCTACAGGCTTTGCTGGTTCAGAGACAGACTCTCTCTTCCACCTGTGCCGCCGTCTTGCAAGTCTGTGTGTCAGCTGTATTCTGTTGAAAATGCGCTGGGTGAGCTCAGTGATTCAGTAATTAAAGGCACTTGTTTGCAAAGTCTGCCAGCCTGGGTTCAGTTCTCCAGTACCCATGTGAAGCCAGGCACAAAAAGTGGTACATGCATTTGGAGTTTGTTTGCAGTGACAAGAGGCAAGCCCATATTGTACACACACACACACACACACACACACACACACACACACACACACACACACACACACACAAATTCAGTTTTGTTTTTTTTTTAAAAAGAATGAACTAAAGACAGAAGTTCTATGTCCCAGCTCCCCAACTGTTTTTGCTTTTTCAAGGTAGGGTCGCGCTCAAGCCCAGGCTGGCCCAGAATTCACTCTATAGTCTCAGGGTAGCCTCGGACTCACCGTGACCCTGCTACCTCTGCCTCCAGAGTGCTGGGATTAAGGGCATGGGCCACCACGCCTGGCAAGACAATTTTGGTATTGTTTTTAAGGAAACATTTACATTTATTGAGAACTGGAATGTATGCATATACTTTAATTTGCTCTTGTTCTCTGCACACACTCTCTCGCCGTCTCCACTGCCCTCATCCACTGGGGACTCTCTTTCAAGCAAGTCCTTCTCTGGTTGGCTGTTCTGTTCCTTTTGTGTTCTTGAAGAGAATGAGTGAAACTTTGGCAGGGAAGGTAGGTGGTACTTTGAAGTCACTCCCACTCAATCTAATTGTCAGCTGCCCCCCCCCCAGCCTAACGAATCGAAAATGCAGAGAAATTGGTTGTCATGAGTAGAAGTTGGACGTGCTCGGCTGTGGCCAGTGACCACTGTGTGGGTTTCATACAAAGCCAGCCAACACTGAAGCGAGGCTGCAGAAATAGAATTTTCCCCTTGGTTTTCTGTTTTGGGGGTGTGACTACATCTAACCACTTGACAGACAAATAGGTGGAAGGGAATTCTAGACTCACTTCATTTTAACTATTTCTCATTTCTTTCCAATGCTGCCTTTCAAAATTCCCCTTTTATTTCGTTTTAAAGTCCACAATGAGATTGAAGCGGATGCTTTTGAAAAATGTGTGTGTGTATGTGTGTGTGTATAGGTCAAAGAATAACTGTGTTTTTTTCTCTCAAGCACCATCCATCTTTTTCAAGTTTCTCATGAGTGATGCTCTCAAAGTAGACAAGACCGCCTGGTCCTTGAGCCCCAGGGATCTCCTTGTCTGCGCCCCCACAGAGCCAGGATTACAAGGGTGCATTGCTATGCTGGCTGGTCCCCTTCCTCCCCCACGTAGGGTCTCGCTCTAGCCCAGGCTGACCTGGAATTCACTCTGTAGTCTCAGGGTGGCCTTGAACTCATGCTGATCCTCCTACCTCTGCCTCCCAAGGGCAGGGATTAAAGGCGTGCGCCACCACGCCCAGCTCATGATGGCTTTTTAACGTGGGTTCTAGAATCAAACTCAGGTCCCCATACTTGCAAGGTAAGCACTTTATACACTGAGCCAACTCCCCAGCTAAAAGCTGAATTTTTATTTTTTTGTGTGTGCTTTTTTAGGTAGGAGATTGCTGCGAGTTCCAAGCCACCCTGAGACTATATAGTGAATTCTGGGTCAGCCTGGGCCAGAGTGAGACCCTATCTCAAAAAACTAAAGGCTGAAATTTCTGATGGCATTTATTTGAGTGCAGCCAAGACTCTGTTATCCCCTAATTGATTTTAATGTCATCATAGCCAGACAGCTTCTCTGGACAGAGTCTTGCAATTTAGTTGGGGCATTTTGTAAAAATTCCATGGTAGCCAGGCGTAGTGGCGCACGCCTTTAATCCCAGCACTCGGGAGGCAGAGGTAGGAGGATCGCCATGAGTTTGAGGCCAGCCTGGGACTACATAGTGAATTCCAGGTCAGCCTGGGCTAGAGCGAGACCCTACCTCGAAAAACAAACAAACAAAAATCCATGGGAAATGTGGCACCAAGCATAGGAACATATAAATTTGGCTTTTTATTTATTTTTATTTTATTTTTTTAAACTTGGCTTTTTAAAAAAATTAAAAAGTGGTCACTATCTTTGATTATTTAGGTCCTGCAAGGACTTCAGTATCCAGGGGCTCCCCCTTCATTCACCTACAAATACGGGAGATGCGTTCGGACATGAAATTAATCGTGTCTGTGGCTTAGAAAGCCACCTTTAACCACAGGTGCAGGTGCCTGTCAGCCTAACACGTGTCCTGGTGTCAGAGCGGGAAAATCGAAAAGAAAGTGGGGCTGGCTTCATAGTCAAGGGGAAGGCTGGGAGGTGGAGGGATGGGTAGAAGGAGGCAGGAGAGGGAAGGAAGGAAGGAAGGGAGGAGGAGTCTGCACCGGCCTTAGGGCCCTTGGACTTGGCTAGGGAGCAAGGTCAGCAGCGTGCATGCGTGCGTGCGTACACTCAAGTTCTATTTCTGCCTTTCCTGATTTTGAAGCTTCAGAAAAAGGCAGGAAAGGAAGCAGCTTGTGTTGGTGGGGTGGGTTTACCCCTGGTAGCCCACCTTCCTTGTTAGATTTTATTCTTCTAGAGCAGATCTGCCCCCTCCTCCTTCCTCTTCTTCTTCTGGGCATGTGCATTTATGTGTGCCTGTTTGTATGTATGTAGGTGTGTGCATGTATGTGTGTGTGGGGGGCAGATACAGAGAATGGGCACCCCAGGGCCTCCAGCCACTGCAAATGAATTCCAGACGCATGTGCCACCTTGTTCATCTGGCTTTATGTGGGTACTGGGGAATCGAACCCGGGTCCTTAGGCTTTGCACATAAGCGCCTTAACTGCTGAGCCATCTCTCCAGCCCATGGATATGTTATTTTTATATCTGGCTTTCTATGAGTGTTGAGAATTCAAATGCCATCTGCAAGCTTGCAGGAAAGTACCTCTAACCACTGAATGAAAACAAAGACTTCTAATATTTTTCTATTTTCATTCTTCAGTATGTGTCTAATTTAGACAAACAAGAGGTCAATCACATTAGTATATAAATCTATCCCATCTTTAATAAATGGTAGGACTGTATGTATAACAAAGAATTGTTTTAAAATAATCTGTATGTCATATTATGAGCAATTGTTTACTTTGTATGCATATTTTATATACCTATTTGGGGCCACATTAAAAAGTTCCTTTTTTTCTGCCTTTTTTATTTTTTGAGGTAGGGTCTCACTCTAGCCCAGGCTGACCTGGAATTCACTGGAGTCTCAGGGTGGCCTTGAACTCACATCGATTTTCCTACATCTGTCTCCCAAGTGCTGGGATTAAAGGCGTGCGCCACCATGCCTGGTGGCATCTAGTTATTTTTATTTATTTATTTATTTATTTATTTTAGGGAAAGAAGGCTATATTCTGGCTCATAGTTTTAAGAACAGATACAGCCCATCATGGCAGGGGAGTGGAAGCACAAGATGGCTTATCATATTGAACTTGCAGTCAAGAAGAGAGTAGACAGGAAGTGGGGCTGCCCAGTGACCCACTTCCTCCAGAAAGTCTCCATCTCTAAAGGTTCTATAACACAGTATCACCAGCTGAGGACAAATATTTAAATACATACAGACTATGGGGAATACTTCACATTCAAACCACAGCATTCTACTATGGCCTCCATAGATTCAAAGCCATTTCATAATGGAAAATACATTTATTCCAACTTTAAAAGTCCCCAAAATCAGTTGGCCGTGGTGGCATATGCCTTTAATCCCAGCACTCAGGAGGCAGAGGTAAAAGGATCACTGTAATTCCAATGACAGCCTGAAATTATATCGTGAATTCCAGTTCAGCCTGGGCTAGAGCAAGATCCTACCTTGAAAAACAAACAAACAAACAAAAGTCCCCCAAATCTTTAACTGTTCAAATCTCTTAGCTATGTGCCCCTGTACAATAAAAAGATACATATAGCACAGAGTGAACATTCCCATTTCAAAATTTAGGAATGGGAACATAGCAAGAAAAAAAACTAGATAGAAGTAAAATCCAGCAGAGCAAACAAATCCTGTAATGCCATGCCCAGCATCAGGGCTCTTGGTGGAATTATCGGGGCTCCAATGGCCTTAGGAGGCCCCATCACTCCAGTTCTGCTGCCTATAGCACATGTGACTTCTCTCTTCAACTGGCTCCACTTCATGCATGTTTTTGTAGTTTTCCTTGGCAAACATCCCAGGGTCTGAGCATCTGTCATTGTGGAGTCTCCATTGCAACTTATACATTGCCTTCTTGACTTTGTGCAATGGCCTCAGTGTCTTTCTAGAACCTCGGTGCCTTGGGCCTCCATATGTCCCTCACTCTTGCTTTCAAAACCAGTACAACATGGATAGCACTGCTAAGTTCTGCTGCCAGCTCAAGATGTAGCCTGGCCACATTAGACCACAGTGGTCTTTGAGTTCCTCAGAGGCTAGATCTGAGAAAATGCTTCCTTAGGTGGCCCTTCTGGAGCAGGGAACTTTTTGAGCAACCTTCTCAGCTCAGGCTTTCTTCTTTCAAATGCATTTGCTTTGTTACAAACTAGAGCCTTTATGGAAGGGGTCTTGCCCTCAGTACTTCGTTTCTAATGTCCCAGTGCAGAGTACTAGGACTAAACACATTAGTCTGTTATATTTTAATTCAGTTTCACTTAAGTTTTCAGGACATGGTCAGAATGCAGCCAGATTCTTTGCCAGAATGTAACATGAATGGTCTCTAGCTCAGTTCACAAGAGTCCTTCTTCCCCTCTGAAGCCTTATAAACCAGACCTTCAATGTCCACATTTCTGTCAGTATTCTGATTGTCCAAACTTTCACCAGAATGACCCATTAAGTTCTGCTTACACAATTTTAGGACTTCTCAAACCCACAACTCCAAACTCTTCCATATTCCTCCTAAGAGCCACATGGTCAGGTCTATTACAATATCTCACTCTTGATGTCAGTTTTCTTTATTAGTTACTTTTCTTGTTATAACAAAATACCTGACAAAAACACTTAAGGTAGGGTTTATTTTGGCTCATGGTTTAAGAAGAGATATGGTTTAGCATGGCAGGAAAGAATGTTGACAGGAGCTTGAGGTGGCTTTTCACATTGCATCATTTGCCTGCTTCAGCCCCCAGAGCCCTGAGGTTACAGGCGTTGGACCATCCGAGCTCAAGAAGTTTTATAATAGCTGTCCCACATACAGGTTTCAGAAGAACGCCTACACTTATTACTCTTTGTAATGACTTGTCTCAAAAACTACACAGCAATTGATGAAACTCAAAGGAGAACCCCTTGATAGGTCGAGCACTGAGAACCTGAGTTACCCAAGACCGACTCCCCTCTCTCCGCTTCTTCAGATGAAGGTTGGGGTGAAGGGAGGCTCCTCTCCTAGAATCTTCTCCACGCACCATTCTCTGCCTGATACCTCCCCATTATCACCCGCTCCACCGCACCCCCCTTTCCTCCTTCCTCCTCGACGGGGGGAAGGAGGAAACCTATTTTTATTTATTTTTTAAAAAAATATTTTCTTTATCCATTTTCAAGCAGAGAGATACATAGAGAGAGAGATAGAAAGAGAGAGAGAGAGAGAGGGAGAGAGAGCACACCAGGGCCACCATCTTGTGGGTCTGGCTTATGTGAGTCCTGGAGAATTGAACCAGGAACCTTAGGCACTGGAGGCAAGTGTCTTAACCCCTGAGCCATCTCTCCAGCCCCGGCATTTAGTTATTGAGACAGTTTCTCTTGAACCCAGAGCTGGCTCATTCAGCTAACCTGGCTGACCAGTGTGCCCTGGGGATGCCCTCACCACCATGCCCACCGTGCATTTACATAGGTGCTGGGGATCCAAACTCAGATCTTCACACTGGCATGGCAAGTGCTTTACTGACTAAGCCGTTCTTAGCTCCGTTGTCACCTTTTCTTACTTTCTTTTTTTAAATAAAAATTTATTTGTAGCCGGGCGTGGTGGCGCACGCCTTTAATCCCAGCACTCGGGAGGCAGAGGTAGGAGGATCACTGTGAGTTCAAGGCCACCCTGAGACTATAGAGTGAATTCCAGGTCAGCCTTGGCTAGAGCGAGACCCTACCTCGAAAAACCAAAAAAAAATTTATTTGCAAGTAGAGAGAGATAGGGCGAGAGAATGGGCTTTCTGTGGGTGCTGGGGGAATCAAATCTGGGTCCTTAGGCTTTGCAGGCAAGCGCCTTAACCACTGAGCCTCTGCCTCATATGTTATCATTTGCATCTTTCCTGCTCTCCATCAACATTTCCTTTGGCGGAGTTGTTGGTCTGTTTTCTCTATGCCAGACCAGATGGTATGTATCTCCAAATTGCTTTTTTGTTTTGTTTTTTGAGGTAGGGTCTCTCTCTAGCCCAGGCTGGCCTGGAACTCACTCTGTAGCCCCAGGCTGGCCTTGAACTCCCAGTGATCATCCTACCTCTGCCTCCCGAGGGCTGGGACTCCAGGTCCAGATTGCGATTTAGTAGAGGGTGAGTACTGTCCACCCCCCTTCGCCCCCTCCCCAGGTAGAGAATTAATAATATGAACGATTCAATAAACTATAGACTTCCTGCCAGTCAACTGTAAAACGCCTGCCTTTTTCAGGCCACTTTTTGACAAGGCTCAGGTAAGAATGATAGCATATTAAATTATTAGGCAGTTTTATGACTGTGCAGGGAAAATTTATCTCTTGATGAATAAATATTGCTGTAGCCCAATTTAGAATGTGACAATTGCTGATTTACAGCTGAAAATATGAGGGTTATTTCATGATGAAGTGGCAGTGTGGTGGGGTTGGTTTAAAAGTGATCTGGTTGGGGGG
>PVHP010031958.1:0-20600 GCA_004024765.1 Zapus hudsonius | reverse complement strand
CTCTGCCACAGCACTGCAAACAGCGGCAGGAAGGTGTGCCAAATACTGGCAAGGGGAAGCTGGCGTATAACCCCATAAGCCTGCCCCCAACAACACAGCTTCATCGAGGTTGTAAAACCCAAACTGCCATCAGCTGAGGATCAATCTATCAGAACACATTCAATTGTTTGTGGGGGACACCTGTATCAAACCATGACAATGAGCATGTTCAAATGGCATTCCAGGGAGAAAACTTAGCTAAAATACTTACAAGATAAGGCCACACAATAAGATTCATAATCAACTGAAAAAAAGTAAAGGGACTAGTTGGAGGGAGGGAGGAAGGGGGCAGAGGATAGGAAAAAGACAGAAGAAGGTGAGGTGATTGAACAAAATATATTTTGCATACACATACATACTGTCAATAAAAACTGTAAGAGGGACTACCTGGAAAGAAGGGACTCAGTGGAGAGTGCCTAGGAGATGGGGGAAAGGAGGGTGGTGAAGGGGACTATGATCATGGTATGTGGTATATATATGTGGATGTGGTCAACAAAAAGTTTTTTTTTAATTGCAAAAAGAAACATTGAAACCCTAAAGGTCAATCAACATGTGTGTTTTTAAATTTCAAAGCCCCACTTTTGTAAAATCTAAACAACAAGCACCAGTAAGAATGAACTAGAGGTCCGGGCGTGGTGGTGCACACCTTTAATCCTAGCACTAGGAAGGCAGTAGGAGGATTGCTGTGAGTTCAAGGCCACCCTGAGACTACATAGTGAATTCCAGGTCAGCCTGGACTAGAGCGAGACCCTACGTGGGGGGGGGGGGGGAGAATGAACTAGAGCATCTGTTGCTTCCTGTCTAGAGATATAATCTATATTTTATATCACAGCCCAGCTCCCCCCACAACAAAAAGTTTTCAGGTTTGCCTTCTGATTTTGATTAGTATACCTATTAAACTAGATCATTTCCCTCTTTGAAATGTCTATTTTCAGGAAAACACAGAACATGTCTATCATGGGATTAAAATCTCACAACTGAAATACAAAAACAAATGATTACTCAGAGCGAGAAAATTAATGTTATTAGTAGTAATGTTAACATATTAAAACATTTAAGTCACAGAATTAGGGAAGCTGGAGCAGAAGGATCTTGAATTCTAAGCCAGCCTGGGAATCAATGTCAGACTTTGTTGCAAATTAAAAAAAGAAAAAATTAGGGCAAAGATTCTGAGTTTTAATTTCCTAGTGAAAGACAGTTCCTCAGCTAACTATAAAACACAATAAAATGAACTAAAGACAAGTCTCTGCCATCTCCTATAAATGTCATGACTGGCTGTTGTATGAGAACCAAAATGTAGGTGAATCAATCAGAAGCAGCTGCTGGTATTCTACATTGGCTTGAAGTACAAAGAAGCAGTGTAATTCAGTTCTGGTTTTATGCGCGCTTTGGTCAGTATATACATACAATAACCTTTCTAGACAAAAGCAAGAGAAGAACAAATTCCTGGCACAAGGCTTAGCTCATGAACTTCATTTACTAAATATTTGTTGAATGAATAATCAAAGCATCTAGATTTTATTTTTTTGCTTTATATTTTGGCATGGGTGATGCCAATAAAAAGCACTGCTGGCCGGGTACAGCAGCTTCATCCTGATGAGTGTGAGCTGAGGCCGTGATCTACAGATATGTTGCTCATAAACCCTCAGCTCTGGCCCAGTAAAGAAGTGTCTAGATCCTCAGTCTGTAATTTCAGACTCCATTGCCCTTCTGGAAGCCAAGTACAATAACCCAAAGCAAGGGAGACAAGCACATTATATGCAAATACACATACAAAGAACTAGAGAACTTACAAGTACACACACTTTCATGTATAAGGGTTTGTAGGGGGATGGGGTGGGAACTATTACAACACATAATTAAGCATATTAGCTCAACCTTTTAAAAAACTGGGGACACTCAGATTTTTTTCCTAATACACAATAATTTGCAACTAGCAGCACATACTAATGCAGAATCTCTTAAGGGGGCCAAACTCTAGAAACACAAACTAACCTCTTTCACCATGAAAACAGAAAGGATGGGGAATGATTAGCTACTAGATGTAAGGGGACTTAGATTTATATAATGACTTTAAATTTTATTTTTATACTATATGCTAGGCACTTTCCAACTGGGTCTGGCTCAGCAGGCGATTAGAACTTGCTACAAAACAACTGATCAGACTGTGTCATCGCCTCACACTAGCAGTCCTTTTAAATATTTCTTTGTGTGTGTCAAAGGAACTTTGTGAATAGAGTAGACATAATCTGAGGAACTGGAAGTGTTAGTAGGGTCTGAAACCACATCTCTTTCAAATTCCTTATAGCTGTGCCCTCACATCCCTCCTGATGGAAAGTCAGAGCTGACCTTGTTCACCACCACCTCTAGCACTGCAGGAAACCTGTAGGTCCAGCAAAGTGTGCTGGACAAGGCAGAGGAGGGGCATTCAAGCCCACCAGAGCTCAAGAATCCCAAACATGGAGTTGGCTAGACAAGCTTCCATCACTGTTGGCATCTGTGCCCTGCTACCACAGGCCCTTTTCCTCACCAAACATGGGAAGCTCAGGGTGAAATTCAATCACTTTCCATAGACATCTAGAGCTGACCTACATCTCTCAGCATCGTCAGGCTGGTGGTGTGCAGTGCCCTGAAATACCAGCTTTAACAATGTTACTGTTCTCATCTATTCTGTTCAACCTGCAGGAACACAGGTATTCCAATGTCCCCCATGGTAAAGAAAGGAAAGAAGGAAGAGGGAAGGAGAGCCCAAGTGCTCTCTAAATTCTTGCCTGGAATGTTAATGCCTCTTAAGGGAAAGATCTCTATTCTCTTTAAAAAGCCCAAATCTGAGCGCTTGTCTGTTTTACTTAAAGAATTAAAATAAAACAAGACTTAGAATGATTTAAAAAAAAAAAAAGGCCATTTTCTTCTCTCCTATTTAACTTAATGAAAAAAAAATTTATAGATAAAGCATGTTGAGATGGCAATAAAGGCTTTTTCACCCATTTTGGCATGAGTCACATAGCATTAGACTCCTTTCTAGTTCCTTACCAACTCCCCCAAAGCTCGGTTATTAAACAGAACTGTCACTCTGTTCTAGTCCCTGATTTACAAAGAGCCCATGATGGGAGAAAGCAAACATCTAGTAGGAGAATGGCCAGCATCTGATCACAGGCTGTCTTTGGATCACCCTTCCTGCTCCCCAGGGCCTAATGACCAGTGCAGGGTGGGCATTCAAGGGGTAGTTTTCAGTTCTGGCCAAAGCATGGGGCCAGAGACAGGACTTGGGGCAATGTACCTTGAGAGAGCTTTTCAACATAATACCTAGCATGGCCCCATTGGGGATGATTGTTCACTATCCATGAAGTGAGAGTTAGAGAACCATCTCTTAAAAGTCAGCTCCACCTCAAACATTTGGAGGGACCCACTGTGACCCCCATTTTACTATCAAATCAGGAGTTGTCTTCTCACTATTCCCATTACCAAGCTCCCCACCAATGTTCTCTTAACACACCACTGAAATGGCTCTTTCTAAGGTCCCCAAAAGCCCCCCTGAGCCCTTTTCTCAGTCTTCACCCTCCCCTGTAGTACCTGCTACTTCATTCTCCAGAGACTCTCTAGCTCGGCCTCCTTCTTCTCCCCTGGATGCTTAATCTCCCTTTACTGGCCACTATGTGCAATCACGCCCCAGTATTCTGTGTCCAGACCAGTATTTTCCTCTTCAGATCATCCCCTTTCACATGTTGGCCATTCTCTGAGCTACAGCTAACACCTGCATGCAGGTGCACCCCCAACCATCCTGCCTCTTCCCTCTTTAAAGCTCCTGAATCCTCTGTAGGAGCCTGGAGGCACCTCAGGACAATCCACTCTTCCCTCTGTCTCCTCCATCTCTGCCACTGTTTTCTTTCTTTTCAGTTTCTCCTTTTAACTATTTTGTTTGTTTGAATCACACATATCAGAGTCCTGCCTGCCTGTCTCTACCCAAAATGATCCCCTACACTGACATCGCCTGAGTTACTTGCATGAATGCACTGAACAGTCCCCTATAAGTAGTAAGGCCTCTGTCCTGGCCATTATCCTTCTATGTGATTGTGAGACTGTGTATTGCTGAAAAAATACCAAAATGCAAGCCAAGTGCTAAAAGTGAATGAAAGTACATGCATGCAATACATTTAAGAGCTCATTGCCTTAATGGATTTACTTTCCCTACAGAAAGTACAGGTGAAATAATGATCATTAAATCAACCACACACTGGCCAATTTATCAGTTTAGCTACATAGTGCATAGTGTAAAGCCAAGCAAGCTTAATAAGCCATTAGTATGAAACTTGAAAACATGATTTAAAAAAATTCACCTCCATTTATGCATTATGGAATTGTCACTTTGAAGTAAAGAAACAGTGAGTGGGGACCTTCTAACTCAAAGATACCAACTCTAAAGCCAAGTGACTACAAATTAAGAGAAGATCCAAACCCAATGAAAACTAGGTCCATGGGCTGGGTAGAGGAGTCAGTGGTTAAAAGAGCTTGCTTGAAAATTAGTTCCATCCAGATGTTCACCTGTCTACAGATGGCCTATACAACACTTTTTCCAAAAGAAGCCCGAAGTTGGAACTTTTTAAAGTGCCATTCAGCTAGCACCAGCCATAGAGAATGCAGCAAAGCCTGAGGCAAGCTAAGAAAAATGAAAGGGGAATCAAAGTAACCTGCTTTTGTGCCATTCTAGGCCTTGAAAAAGATGGCTCTCAGCATCCTCAGCAAGGCACATGTGAGCTAGCAAAATTCTAACTTATTCAAAACATTTGAATTTTGGGGCTGGGAAAAGTTTTTCGGTAAAGGAAGATTATTGCCATGAAAGCATGATGATCCGAGCTCAGATTCCCAGAAACCACTTTAAGAGGCAGGTGTGGCACATGTCTTTTACCTAGAGCTTAGGAGGCAGCAACAGACAGATCCTGGGAGCAAGCTCACTAGCTAGACTAGCTCAGTTTGTGAGCTCTGGGTTCAGTAAGTGACCTTGACACCCAACATTGACCTCTGGCCTCAACACACCTGAGCACAAATGTGCATGTGTTCCTGTACACATAACTAACATGCATACACATATGCATGCATACCACACACATACACATGCAAAAATATTTTTAACTTCCTGCCAAGAAAACCTCCCTAAATAAATGTGCAGACATCTGCAATTTATCTTCTCAGGCAGAGGACGCAATAGACTTCCTGGACTAAACCACCAAATCTACCTTGTAAATAAACCCTACTGTAGGATACTTTTGAGTGACGAGTACCCTAAAGTGGGAACTCAAAACCACAAACCTCCATTACTCAGCCTTCTGTGAAGAATAAATTAAGTCCTTTTCACCCTAAGCTGCAATGGAGCCAAATTCATTCAAACCTAGGACATGTTCACATTTGTCAATAATCTATTACTTAACAAACAGTTTGCTTTCCTATTCCACTCCTTTCCCTATCTAGAAGGTCACTGGGCCAACTATCAAGGGACTGGATGTAGAGCACAGAGGAAAGCTAACGCTTAGCATGCATAGGCACCTAGTACCATTCCCCAAATTCAGTTTAATGCCAGTTCCAAATGACATTTGATGTGTGCCTTTTTCAAAGCATGATTCCAAGAAATTACACATAATCCATAATATTATGGAGATGAAAGGCCATTGATCTCATCTTCATCTATATGTTTTTCTGAAATTACTAAACTTAGTAAGAATGATTTTCATCATATGATCTGTGGCCTAAGCCTTCAAGAACTTTCTATCCATAAGAGATGTCACTCTTGGTATTCCAGGATAACCCAGTTAGACATTATAAACACTAAGGAGTCAATTCCTAGAGCTGGACATACTGAAAACAGCAAGATCAACTATGTAACAAGTGGACAGTGGGTGAAGTGGGCAATGGACAGTAGCAGGAGTCGAGAGAACAAGGTCCCTGGCTCTGCCAGTCACTGGATTTGTGTCCTTTGGCCACCCAATTCTCTCTCAACTCATGAAGAAGAAAATCTGATCACCTGTAACAATGTCACTGTCATGTCCTATGAGTGTAAGTAATACTGAATCAGAAAGTTCTTCAAAATGATAAGAGAGGGGCTGGAGAGATGGCTCAGCGGTTAAGGCACTTGCCTCCAGTGCCTAAGGCCCCGGGTTCAATTCCCCAGGACCCACATAAGCCAGACCCACAAGGTGGTGGCCCTGGTTCTCGTTCTCTCTCTCTCTCTCTCTCTCTCTCTCTCTCTCTCTCTCTCTCCCCCCCCCCTATCTCTGCTTGAAAATGAATAAATAAACTATTTTAAAAAATAAAAAAAATGATGAGAGGGTTGGGTGAGGCTAATTCTAATTAGCTTTAGCAAAGCTCATTAATTCATTTGCTCCATTAAGAGTTACTGAAGATTGACTCTGTGCCAGGTACTATCTCAGGTGCTAAAAACAAAATGGTATTAAGATACCTGCCTCTATCCTGGAGAAAGAACATAGTGTTTAGGGCCAATCATCTAGGAGGGAATGGATCCAGGACCCCCTCTGAGTACCAAACTCCATGAATGTTCACGTGACTTATATTAAGAGGTATAACATAAACATATAAATGTACATATCCTTTTGAGTACTTTAAATCATCGCCATACAAAATATTGCTATTTGTATGCTCTATAAATAGATGTTACACTTAACTGTTCAGGAAATAAGCTGCCTTCTCTCCCCTCACCACGTTGATATGTATTTGTGTAGTCAATTCCAAGGTGTAGAGCCTACTGATACAAAGGCCTATCTTACTGAGCTCTGAACTCTTCCATTAGCATCCACCATGTATTACCAATACAAGTGAACATCCCTAATCCAAAACTCTGAAATCTGAAATGCTTAAACCTTCTCCATACTGGCATGTTGTCACAGTGGAAAATTTCCACAGCATGTAACTTTATTCAATGAAAAGAATTATTTAAAATATGGTATACAATTATCCTCAAGCTATGTGCATAAGATACTTACGAAACATATTTAGACTTGGGTCCCATCCCAATACAATTCATGAATATAGAAATATTTCAAAACCTGAAAAGTTCCAAAATCTAAAATACTTCTGGTCCCCAAGCTTTTCAGATATAGGATACTCACTATTATGCTCAGATACAATGAAAAACAGTAGCCATCCTAGTGGTCTCCTCAAATGAAATGGACTAAATAGACAACTCAGAAAAGCTGTTTTCAAGATAGCCAGCCAACTTACTTCTCCTTCCTGGTTCTCAAAATCACAAACAAAGCTTGTGTTTTGTTTTGTTTTGGTATAGGATTATCAGTTACAATGAAATCTCAGGGACTTCACAACAGCCACAGATATTGCTGATCCTTTAAAAAAAATTATTTGCAAGCGAAGAGATAGTGACAGACCGAATGGGTACATCAGGGCCTCCAGCCACTGCAAATAACCTCCAGATGTATGTGTGGGTACTGGGTCATAAGGTGTTGCAGGTAAGCACCTTAACCACTGAACCATCTCTCCAGCCCCTTTTTAAGGTATTGAAATGCAGCTGTTTTCCTCTCTCCATAACCCCTAAGCTCAATGCCAGTATCATCAATCACCAGATACAGGGATGAAGATGTGCCAGTTGTTCAAAGGTGCTACAATTTTAACTTGTCTATAATATTGTCTTAGAATTGTAGCGAGAGTACAAATATGAAACCAATGGTTCTTCAACTTCAGAGACCAGCTGACATTAAAGAGAAATCTTTTGTAGGACAACCTGTGGGTTTTTTTTTTAAATCACTACAACATTGGGAGAGAGAGAAAGAGGGAGAGGGAGAGGGAGAGGGAGCGGGAGCGGGAGCGAGAGCGAGAGAGAGAGCGAGAGCGAGAGCGAGAGCGAGAGAGAGAGAGAGAGAGAGAGAGAGAGAGAGAGAGAGAATGTTAGTTTCCATAAATGGCTATATGCAAGAGAGCAACTGATACTTTGACAAAACACAGCATAGGCCCTAAATGATTTCATGTACACTGAGCTTAATATTTTATTTTATACAAGGCAAATAAAGAATGGGTTTTAGTAGTGCCTTTGAGTCAAATACCAGACAGCATGAATGTCCAAGATTTCCTGACCAACAAATACCAGTGGTTTGTCAGTCCTTCAACTTCTTACTGTATTATACACTCAGCATCGCTTCTGCACCAAGCTAAATAATTGCAAGTTCATGGCATGGAACGCAACTGCACTGTAGTTTGTCTTTAAACTCAGCACTCAAAAACCTACAATATGGCAAGTATTGCCTTGGAAAATTCCTTAAAATCACTGTCAAATTACCATTAAACTACCAGGACCTAAGCTCTCAGAGACTTCAAAGTAGAAGAGCAAGCATTTCTTTTGTTTTATGTTAGCATTTCCCCTGCAGCTTCCCCTCCCTGGAGCAATGGAAGCCAAGGCTGAGTTCAGAGAGAACAGCAAGTATAAATTAAATCTGCCATATGTTAAATGTGCATATGACACAGTTTTGTCACAGAAGAAACTGTTCACAATTTCACAAATTTCATAATGCAAGCATATAATTTAATGGAGTACAGATTACAAATCACATTTTAACATACTTCAACACAAACAAATGTGTTTGACAGAAATTTTTGCAGATAGGGACACTGAAGCCAAGAAAAAAGGAGACAAAGGCCAAGGTTATATATACAAATATTCTCAAGATTTCAGACTTTTATTTTTGACAGCAAATCTGCCTCTATATAGGTGTAATGCACAACACATGTGAAGGGGACTAAATGTACATTACATTAGGGGCAAGGACTAATACTAAAAGAATAGGAAGTCCAAGGTGGAATCTGGCAGCACAAAGACCTGGAAGAAGATATTCCAGGGCTTGAGAATATTCTCATGAAGGCACTGCTGGAAGGGATAAGCAAACAACATTTGCTTCACTGGAAGGCAGAATATATTACAAAGTACAAAGAGAATAGGTTTTTGTGTTCATCCTCTGGGGTTTAATCTTGAGGATGTTACAATACTCTGCTTAGCCCAAGCTAGCTGTAGAACTGCAATAATAGTGGTGAGTAGACATTTGCCAGCACAAGGAAATATTGTGTCTGTTACTGCAGACATGATAGCAACTGATACCTACTGGGTAGATGAGTACCAAAAGAAAATGAACCTATCACATTCATTATCCTTTTCGAGACTTGACTTTACCCTAAGGGAAATAATAAATGTTATGTGTTCTCTAACAGGGATAATGGCAGAGATGCACATTTATCTCATATTATTTGTAGAACTCCTAGGAGTTAAAAAATTCACTCCAGATGAAAGTACATATAGGAATCCAATCACTAAGCTGCTTAGTGGACATAATGTATTTAAGAGTTTGCTGGTAGGTGTTTGTTTCCTTGTCATTTTTCCTGATTCATAAGAATCAAAGGAAAAGTGGAAAGGCAAGGATGAAAAAGCAGGGGGCAAGGGAAAAGAAATGATGTGTACAAAAAAGACAGTAAGTCATGTGACTCCTGGGAAGTGTTATGCCTAGGTACTACGGAAACTAAGTTCATAAAGCAAATGACTGTTGCATTTGTGTCTAAGAGTTCATGGTCATAATGGTTACTCTTAACACACACCTAAAGCCTTTTCTCAAAGATTGAAAATTGCCAGTTTGCAACAGGTACCTCAAGCAGTTATCGGGTTCTGATTGTCCTCAGGTAAATCCAGGAACAAGGTAAAATGAGTTTCTTCATGAGTCTACTTATTTCCCGGGAACCTCCAACAGCCAGCATGGGTCAATGACACAGGTTCCAGGTTATTCTCACTTCCACCTCTTCCTAGTCCCCACCCCACCCAATGTATGCCTCTTGATCCACTGACCTCCCTCAAAGTCCTTTGAACTTGGTAGTTACTACCCTTCTGAAATTCATGGGGACAGAGCTAGGCAATCAATAAAACTTGAAAACAACTCCCTCAGATGAAGAAAAGCTCCCACAAGGGAAGCAGGGAAGGCAACACTGCCAGGTTTCATGTGATTATTTGACCCAATAAGATGACTGAAAACTGCATTCTCTAGTTAGGGTGAACCGTTTGCCAACTGCAAAGGTGTGAAGGAATGGCTTTCTTACCGCTCCAGATAACTAACTTCCCTCATTCTTCAAATCTACAAGTGGTCACCTGCATCGTAGAACTTCAATATGTCTGAAATTAAATCCTCTGTGCAGCTCCTTTAGTGAAGAGGCAATCAATATGGAAACCTGTAACTTGGGAGTTTGTAAAAAAGGTTTACATTAATATAACAACTTCTTTTGTTTTGTTTTTTTTTTTTCTTGAAGTATAGTCTTGATCTAGCCCAAGCTGACCTGGAATTCACTATCTAGTCTCAGGCTGGCCTTGAACTCAAGGTGATCCTCCTACTCTGCCTCCTGAGTGCTGTGATTAAAGGCATGTGCCACCACACCAGGCAGTATGACAACTTTTTACTAGGCTCAGCCACAGTCTGCTGTGCTCCCTCCCTCTCCCTCTACAGATCTGCTGAAGCATCTACCCAAGCAGACAGGCTATTAGGCCAAGAGCCTGGGTAGACACGACAAGCAGGTCCAGATTCATCTACTACTTTATGGATTTGCTTCCTGCAAATATGACCTCCATGGAGCTCTGGGGAATGGGGAAACATCAGAGCCAAGTCTAATGCTAAGAAAGCTCCAGAAACTGTACTCATGAACAGATGCCTTCTTTCTGGTAATCACAAGAGTCCCAGAAGCCATAGTGCTGAAAAATATCCCCTTATATTTCAATCTTACACACAATAGGTACTTCTCAAAAGGATTCCTGTAACAGGAAGGGCTTGCTGAACAAATGTTCATGGAAGTCAAACAAAATAAGGGCCTTAATCTTCAGTCTACTCACCCACTGCCTTCACCATACTACCATCAGAACAATTACTTCAATTCAAGATTGCTATTTTTAAAAAGGAAGTGGAGAGTTACAATGGAGAACCCCACAAACTAAGTAGTACATGCTTTCAGCAGCATTTTCACAACCCAGCCAGCCACATGCCAACTGCACAATGTTCCAACATCTCTGAATTCCATCAGAATCGTGGTTTCTGATGTTTGAGAACTTATATCATAGCTAGAAATGCATACCAAGTATTTGCCCTTATACCTACCAATAATTAATAGCTGTTGAAATACTAAGAAGACTTGGTAGACAGGACCTAGCCTTTGGACTCCCTAGGAAGAAAAGTCTTGTGTCCTCCAGGAAACAGGTCAGCAGGCCTAGGATCCAGAGATCCTGCTTCTATGGAAACAATGTGACTAAGGAGGGCTTTTCAGGGTCAGGTTAACTTCTAGTATCAGGCACACCCCTATAAAGGGAGCTTAGGCATGTTGCTGAGTCACTCTTCCACAGAATGACAATAACTTCCTTTTTTATAATGGCTGTAGAACAATAATGAAATAATATATGTTGAGTACTTACCACTTTGCCTGCTTCAATAAAAGGGGTCTATTATATTCATCACTGCTGCTATCGTTATAATTCTAAAACAAAGGCAAGCAAACACACCTCCTCTTCTTAAACTGACTGTGTACAATGTTTCTGAAGCTTTGCTAACTGGGTGCCAGGCCTTATGCTAAGTACTGGGTATTAATTTTGCTTGATACTTATCTCTTTTGAACCTCCCAATAACCATGTAAGGAAAGTTTTGTTAGCATTTCTATTTTACAGAAGAAGAAAGTGGGGCTTGCCCCAGGTCACTGTGTCATAAATCAGGGTGCTGGCCTCAACTCCTTTCTCTGAGAAAGCAATTAAAAACTGTAAAGAGCTGTAGGCATGTGAGCAATCCACCACAGCTATACCTTCATCTTGACTTTCCCTCTTAACCACAAAACAGAACCTTAAAAGGCCAAAATGCTCCAGGGTAACTGAGGAAAATGTAATAAATCCTTTCAACTAGATTGATTTTCTACATTCTAGGTAGCCAAAAAAAAAAAAAAAAAAAAAAAAAAAAGCACACTAGGAAGCAGCTGAGATAGCCAAGTTCAACACCGGCATTCCCAAGGCCAAGAAAACCCCTTGAGCAAGGTTGCAGCAGCACTATGATTTTCCATAGCGCATGCGGCTGCTGGCTGACCATAGAGAACATTAAGTTCTGCACTCTGTGTATCCCTTGTCGCATGTCATACAGACTGACTGTATAAACGCTATTAACCATAAGTTTCTCATAAAAAGTGTTTCAAGGCATGAATAGCATGTAGGATGATATGAGAAACAACAAAGCCCTCCTTATCCCATAAGGAGGTTAAGTAGGAGGAAAGCCCACCAGTTCTCTCTGTGAGATGCTTGAACCCTGGAGCACGACTGTGAGCTACTGTCAAAAAGGTTTATACAAATTGAGAGGTGGCTGCACTATTTTTCAAATTGGGGGACACTGCAAATGGGTAAAGAGATAGGTAAATAACAAATGTTTTCCTTCCCTCAAATGAAACTTAGCACTAAAGAAGGGGTGATAACTTGCAAATAAACTTTTCTTAAAAAATTACAATAGGGCTGGAGAGATGGCTCAGCGGTTAAGGCACTTGCCTCCAGTGCTTAAGGCCCGGGGTTCAATTCCCCAGTACCCACATATGCCAGACCCACAAGGTGGTGACCCTGGTGCGTGCTCTCTCTCTCTCTCTCTCTCTCTCTCTCTCTCTCTCTCTCTCTCTCTCCTCTCTCTCTCTCTCTCTCTCTCTCTCTCTCTCCTTCCTTGCCTCCCTCCCTCCTTCTCTCTCTCCCTGTATTTCTCTGCTTGAAAATGAATAAATAAAAATACTTTAAATTGGGTGTGATGGTGCACATCTTTAAAAAATACAATAACTTGCTTTATAAATTACACATAAACTATTATAATCCCATTCTGTACTTAAAATAGCAACATGCTAAGAACATGATTTAATATGATGCTCTCTTACTAGGAATCACAGGAATAACCCATTTTATTGACAGGAAGGCAGGAAAAAAGTGGGTTTACTTAAATCATACTGCAAATGACACAGTCTCAGCTGGGTGTGGTGGCAAACACCAACAATCCTAGTACTTGAAAGGTAGAGACAGGAGGATCACTGCAAGTCTAAGTCTTGTCTCACCTATAAAGTGAGTTCCTGGTCAGCCAGAGATACATATAAAAATCTACTAAATACAACAAAAACAAAATTACACAACAGCCTCATCTACAATGTCCACATCTCTGTTATGATTCATTACTTATTTTTGTTTTTTTGTTTCATTCTCTGAGGTCTACTTCCTGTAATAAGTATACTCAACACATCCTTAATCCACTGTACTGACAAAGCTTAATATCTCTCTCTCTCTCTCTCTCTCTCTCTCTCTTCCATACTTCACTGGTTTATCACAATTCTAATTTCTGTGTTCTTCTTTCCACCAGCCTGGTATCCACTAGGACAGAAGTACAGAGACTGATTCTCCCTTCTAGCCTCAGGATTCCACAATTAAATAGTTATTGTGTTCAATAAATAATTGTTTAATAGATGATTATTTGTAGTTAGGCTCTACCCTGATTGTCAGCTCCTAGGAATATGAAATGGATAAGATGTGGCTTTATGGTAGGACTTATGAAGGTAGTGTGATGGATTTTTTTTTTTTTGGGGGGGGGATAGAGGAAGGGCCTCGCAAGCACACACAAATGAACACACACACATAATCCAACTCAAAAATTTAAAACATAATCTAGGGGAAATGGTATAAGGTAATGACAGAAAGGAAAAGAAAGGAGGAACACTGGAAAATTATGTGCTTCTCATTAATAATAGCTGAGGCTTGGGTGGCATCATTGCATTAATCATAGCTGACGTTTGGGTGGTATCATGGTGCTTAACATGCTCCATGGCCGGGGCATTCTTCTCTGAGGCTGGATTCGTCATCTCTAACATAAGAATTACACACCAACTAGGCAGGATTTCTAATTTGTGTATAAAACCTCAGCATATTACCAGCACAATAAAAATCACCTAATGTGCTGCTGCTTTGCCTCTCTCCAGGCCAATCTTCAAACTCTATTTGACTTAAAAAAATTAAACATGATAATAAAGCTTGGGGGAGATATATATATATATATATATATATATATATATATATATAGCATGTCTATTAAGCTAAAAGTCTGAGACAGGAATTTTAATATTAAGTTTTTAAGAGATTAGGGGTAAGACTTTAAGACAAAGAAAATGATGAGTTTGAAAAGTGATGACACTCTCAGAACATCTGAAAATTTTGGAAAAGTATAGAAAAGATTATAGTCTTAACAATTATAAAAATACCTCCTGTTTTCTGCATCAAGACATCCCAAAGCTGTTCCTACTGGACATGTGAGTAACATGTGCTCAAATCTTCTACAAGAGCAAAGTCTGGCTTCAATAAATGTTCTCTAGACAAACAGTGCAAAATCTAATACATGTTTGTGGACAAGGCCTAAAATATTTATAAAATAACCCATACTACCTTCGTTAATTAAAAAAAATGTATTGTGGGGGCCAGGTGTGTGGTGTTGTTGCATGCCTTTAACCCCAGCACTTGGGAAGCAGGGGTAGGAATAACACTGTGAGTTTGAAGGCACCCTGAGACTACATAGTGAATTCCAAGACAGCCTGGATTAGAGAGAGACCCTACCTGGAAAAGTCAAAAAAAGATAGATAATAGATTAGATAGATAAATAATAGACAGACAGACAGACAGACAATAGCCACTTCAGAGGAAAACAATAGAGTACAACTCAACAGAAAATGAGGTGGTGTATATAAACAAATCAAAGCAGATAGAAAAGATTTTATCTAACTAGCTCACTGGGGTTGCTATAAACTCTATCCTTTGGATTTTGTTCTGTGGATGTATATGGAAATTCCAGTCAACTGTATTTTATAGCTCCCATCTGATTTTCATGACATGTGCGTTACATTTTCCTAACAGGAAAATATAAAGTTCAGTTAATTCACTTAGTGTCCAAGTGAGCCAAACATCACATTTCAAAGTAGAAAACCAATGATCATATTGAAGAAAGGTGATAGGAAATTATCTCATAATTGATGACAATTAGAAACATAGCCATCAATCAAGCCTTGATGGAAATACTGTGGCCCTGGGAAAGACCCACCATAAAAGACACTCACTGCTTTGTGGACTAGGCAATGAGCCTGTCCACAGAAACTCAAGAGCTGTGCACATGAGTCAAGCACCAAGCTCCTGAAGTGCTTGGGCTACTGCCTCCGCTTCAAACAAGAAAGAGTTCAGAAAGATACCCTGGCTAACCCTGTACCATTTAAGGATCCATAATTTTTAGAGTTTTGCTGAACTCCTAATAAATCTACCTTTTCTAGCATGGTGTAGACAACCATCAATAAGCCTATATATTTTGATAGGCTACTTGTTTTAGGAAGCCTGCTTCATCAATTTCACAGTTATTCCACATTTTATTTCAGGGATGGGGGATAGCAATGAGGGAGGAAGAGAAGGCAGCAGAGAGGGAAGGAGGTGAGGAAGGAGGAAACTGGTATTCATCTTAGAGATTGTTTTGTACCTTCATAGACCCGTTGATTTTCTGTTCATTACCATTACTGATAGATGTAGGTTTACACAAGGTGTGTTTTGTACTTTTCACTGCATGAAAAAGACACGCTTCCCAGAATTCAGTCCTGCATGACAAGGCTAGAGGCTGAAGAAAGTACTTAAGAGGACTGTAAACAAGGTAGGAGCTGGGGAAGAACACATTCTATCTTTGGGCTTATCAGTATACATGAGCTTGAAGGCCAGGAAAGTAATATTCAAGTCCTAGACGACCAGGGCACATCTCTGCCTCAAGCCCTGTTTCTGCCATATTCCTACTATGCTTGCCATATAGGTCAGCATCCTTCTTTCCTCTCTCTCCTTCCCCGAAGATATCAATATCAATAAAGCTGGTATTTCAGTTCCTCCCACATATCCCATTTCTCTTATGCTTCTATTTTGTTCCCACAACAAGGATCTTTTTTTAAGATACTATGTAAGTTATTATGTTATTAGTGTCTGAACCCTCACTCCATCCATACCTACATACCTACATAGACAGACACATTATGATGAGTTACACAAGAAAAGGGATTACTGTCTGGTCTGCTCACTGACATATCCAATGTGTAGTGGGCGCTCCAAAGCTCCTGGGTGAATACATGAATAGCATCCCTATGACGGGTTTTTAGTTTGTTTTTTAAAAACAGATGGAAAACTGGTTAACCCTTTTAGTCAAAGCCTGAGTACTACCCAATTATTGTTTTCATTGGTTTTTTTTTTTTTTTGGATAGTAGTCACAGATATATATATAGAGCTCATGCTGTTAAAACTGATGCTAAATGAATCAGTTACCAAGAATTCTCTTAAAGAATACTGTGTGTCTATTGCCATGTCTTCCCATAGTTTTATGAAAAACAGACCCTGCTGGGATGTGAGTTGATTTCTCTTTTTTCTTTCCCAAAATGTAGGGGGAAATGATGCCCACCCAAAAAAAAGGTAACTATTGTTTCAGATCTTATATTTTAATAGTCTAAATTGAATCTAAAAACCTAAACAAACAAGTGATCCTGGAAGACAGTCTGGCCAAATGCTCTTGACCCAGCAGATGACATTCTAGGAACTTACTCAAAGTATGTAAAGGCTTCAATCAAGCAAGTGTACAAAGATCCCAAGAATTGTAATGCAGCAGTGTTTATATTGTTAAACAACCAGAAACTATCTCAATGTCCAATAAGCTTGATTGTCTAGACAAACTGCTTATACAGACAGACCACGGCCAAGTCCAGAGCCAATAACACAGTGCTAGAAAATGCAGTAAAAGGACAGGACAAGGAGTTCACAATGAAGTTCATAAAAATGATGTGCTGGGAGCCAATTTGGGGTGTGAAACAGATCTAGGAAAAAAGACTGGACACATGGTATTTCAGAAGTATCTCTGATGAGCCTATTAGTAGGTGAGACTTGATGGAACTTTTCTGTCCTTTTTGCTTGTCTGTATTTTCTTAATTTATTTCTGCAATAATAATAAAAAAAAACTTTTTAGGGCTGGAGAGATGGCTCAGATGTTAAGGCACTTGCCTCCAGTGCCTAAGGCCCTGGGTTCAATTCCCCAGGACCCACGTAAGCCAGACCCACAAGGTGGTGACTCTGGTTCTCTCCTCTCCCCTCCCTCCCTCCCTCCCTCCCTCCCTCCCTCCCTCCCTCTCTCTCTCTCTCTCTCTGCTTGAAAATGAATAAATAAAATATTTTTAAAAATTTTTAAAAAGCAATTTTTAAACTATCTTTGCAGATAAGCAGAAATATTATACTGATTGAGAGTGAAATAGTTAACAACTTCCATACACATATGTCTATTGTCCTCACTGTGTGTATACATGTTTAGTTCCTTTCTAAGAAAAATAAAATAATTCTTGGATTCAGAAAACAAACACTTCAGTTCATGCCATATACACAGACCCTAGAAATCATTTTACAAGACAATAGAAATATTTAGTAAAATAAATTAAGATGTTTAGGTGCTTGGGAAAACACGGAAGCCAGAAATACAAGTAAGGCCATGTTTTTCCTGTCTGAATTCTATCTACTTGTTACATGAAATGCAATTACTACCTCTACCTAGTTCTTTCAGTAAATAACACAGTCTTTACCCTGACTCTCTCAAAATGTACTCCCATCTCATCAAGCCTCTGCCACTGACCTGGGAATGACCTCATGCCATCTTCAAGAATCTCGAGATGATTTCAGACACATCACAAGATCTTGGAAGCTCACTTATTCAACTTCTCAGAAGATCAGGCCAGAGTAATTTTCTAGGTAGGAAAGGAATACTGACTACCTCAGTAAGAAAGAAGATGGTCCTATTCAAGTTTCTCTCTCTCTCTCTCTCTCTCTCTCTCTCTCTCTCTCTCTCTCTCTCTCTCTCTCGTGTGTGTGTGTGGTGTGTGCATATTATTATAACATTACTATGTTATCCAGGCTGGCATCAAACTCCTAGGCTTATATGATCTTCCAGCCTTAGCCTTGTATGTGGCTGAAACTATCTGTTGAATAGATAGCTTCATAGTGCTGGGATGAACATCCAAACCAGGCACAGTTTACGGAGGAAGGGACTTATTTCAAGCTTACAGATCCAGAGGGAAGTTCCACAATGGCAGAAGTGGCTTCCATACACCCAAGCAAAGAGAAACAACCAAAAGCAACAAGCAAAACACAAAACACATGGCTCTTCAAGGTGAAAAGCAAACCACAGGACAGCAGTGACCCCACCAGAGCTCAGAATTCTCTGCAAAACTTTGGGTTAAAAATCAGCTCCGCCCCAAGTAACACCTCCTCCAGCCAGGCAGCTGGAGACCCAAGTTACAACCTTAATAATACACTTGAGTATATGGAGGACATATATTCAAACTACCACACTACCCCACCATCCTTAACAAAGACTTGGGTTTTAACATTCCTACTTTAGAATGGAGTCCTTGTGGACCAGGGAAACAAGTATTTGGTATTTGCTTGTTCCAAAAACTCTCACCCAAAATTGTCCAGTCCCTTCTCTCTCCCTGCATCCCCCTCCAAAATAGTTATACGAAAGTAGCAAAAATAAATGAAGATGTTGTGGTTCAAAGTAATAAAATAACATGTTACATTCAAAGTAAGCAAAGTTTTCAAATTATTCTCAAAAATATGGTATTGTGGGAAAATGACTTCTGACCAATAGAAGAGGTCCTTGACCTAAGAACTATGATCTCAAAGCACACATGGGCTGTTGGAGGTGGCAAGCAAACCATACGACAGCTCAGCTGCCAGTGCAGCCAGGCAATTCATGAACATGCATGTATGTGCTGTAGCTTCAGAAGCACTTTGGGTTGGAACTGAAAGACAAGAAAGTTGCCTCTGTGAAGTGTGTAGGTGACTCCTTTAGTGCTTGTTTCCAGGCAAGTCCCTGTGGGGGTGTGATGTCTCTTTCACATCCAATCTGCCAGAAAGCCAGCTGCCTTTGGGACTGCTCTGTTCCAGCTGCCTCTAATCAGTCTGCTGGCCACTTTGCCCAACTTTCTGCCATGTTTTAGAGGAAGAGAAGAGACAAATGAATAGAAACACTAAAAAGAGACTTACGTTAAGTGGGGAAACATTTTCTAGGAGAGAAAACAATGAACAATGTATGTTCCAACAACAGCAAAACTTGCAAGGAGTTAAGAGTCTGAGTTCTTCCTTGATGCAAAGAATAGAGATGACTATAGAATTGATGCCCCATCCTATCTTCCTAAACTGAGTCCACAACTCTAGCCTACATCCATGCATGGTGTGCTATGGAAGTGCATCCTTTCCTAAGAAGAACTGGCTGTGCTTGGCTTTCTGTTTTCACCCACTTGCCCTGAAACTACCGTGATTTTCTGCATCTCCAGAACTGTAAACCTCTCCTATTGCTAGAGAAGGTCCATCACCTCAAGGGTACTGTGAGTTAAGCCTCAGGTCAGAAACCAGCAATTCCTAGCAGAGGATAGGATTCAGAGGGGTTGAATTTCAAGAAGTACTATTCAGCTGTTTGTAACCAGAACTGCAGTTTGGCTCTTAAAGAATGATAATTGTGAAGACTCTTCAAACTGAAAGCCAGAAACATTCACTGCCTTGTAACACTGGCTATGGTTCCTGCTTGTCTTTGGTGCTGTTTTCTTTAGAGCAAAAGATTGCAGTATTTTTATTCTCTGTGCTGTCAAAAGAGGGAAAAAAATCACACCACCTGCTTCTAGGAAGAGAGAAAGTTTTATAAATGGGAGGAATTCAATAACCCGTCTGTCTATATATATACTGCAATCACTCCTCTTAAGGATTTACACTCTAAATAAATCAATCTTGGGAGGCAGGAAAGGTATATGGTTGGAACACTCATTTACCATAATCAATATGCCATGCCCAACAGCGAAAAATAAAATTTTTAAGAATTGGTCCTATAAATGTAGCACGGTGATCAAGAGTTCAAAATTGTTCTTCAGCTCTATATGTAGTTGTACCCAGAACACTAGCTACATAGGGCATTTCAATGGGAGTTTATGGTCAGTCTGATTCTAGATGCCACAACTAGCAATGCAGAGAATAAGATAGTATTTACATAAATACAAATTATATATAATATATATATATATATTATATATTTACATGTACTATATGAGCATGGTATTGCAAAACATATAAGTGTATAAGTAGACCTTATATGTACTGTATGGATAATAGGTTATGCACATATATCTAAAACATACATAAGTACCTCATATTATGTCCCAGGACTTCTATTTTGCTTTTACTGAACTTTATTATTTATCTTAAGCCACACCCTTTCAAGAGCATTTACTGAAAGTACTGGCTCATCTAATAATACTATTTCTGAGCAATTATTCTCCACCATTATTTCTGAGGGGAAGATCTCTGGAGAACACCAGAAATTTGTGATATGGGAATTCTGAGGTGTCTTTGAGCCCATCAGAGCCTTTATTCAGCTCTTGGGTGGGAAAGACATAAGAGCTAAGGCCCCAGAAAACTCAACACACACACAAAACTCTGA
>PVHP010031957.1:0-20549 GCA_004024765.1 Zapus hudsonius | reverse complement strand
GAGCCACAGAGTGGGTAGAAATACCCTGAGGCCTGGTGCCCTGCTACCCCACAGGGACTGGCTGAGGCCTTCATGACCACAGTGAATACTATAAACCCACTGAGGAGAGTCTCCAGGGTAACAGGAGCTGGGATGAGGGGAGAAAAGAGAATAACCTGTTATAATTAATATAAAATAAAAGTTCATATTTAAAAAATTTAATAAAAAATGAAGATTCACTAAACTTTCTGTAGGATGTACATTTTAAATTCTGTAGAAACATAGCTTATACATTTTGCTGAGTTGTAGAAGGGGAGAAAACACAGAACAATGAGAGAAACTATTGTTTTACTGGGCTGCAGGCAAAATATTAAAAATACTCTCTCTCCAGACTCATTTAGGACTTGGGACCACAACACTGACAACAGCTTGATTTGCAGCCTACCCTTTGTCCTGCCTAGCCCCACAATTCCATGAACAGTTCTCAGAAGTTTGTCAAGTCATTCCTCAATTTCCCTTCCTCTGCCTACTTCCTGCGTCTCCTTCATTTCATAGAATTACACATGCGTAATTTCATACAACATAAAACTTAGCACTGAGCTGGGGAAGAGTCCAGTCTGTAAAGTGCTTCTCACAAGCACGAAGACCATCCATCCCCAGAACCCATGTAAAAATGCCAGCCATGAGGGGTGTGCATGAGCTCCCAGCACACTCTGAGGCTTGCTGGCCAGCAAGTCTAGCATGATGGGTGAGTTCCAAGGCCAATGAGAAACTGTGTCTCTAATGAAAGGCAGAAAGCATTCCTGAGGAAAGAAACTTGAGGTTGTCCTCAGGTCTACACAGCATGTATGTGCACCTGAACATACATACGACTGCACGCACCCATGCACCACATGCAAAAAAAAAAAAAGAGTAAATTCAAACCAAGTGCCAGGTGTGAGTTAATGGTCAAGGAGATCACAGGTTTTTTTTGCCAATGCTTGTTTTGGTTGCCTGCCAAAACTAGACGGTAAGTCTCTATTGCTGAAGACACACATGTTTGGGTTACAGAAAAGAGTAATCAAGCTGGAACTGAAAGCTGCTTCCCTGCTGGCTGGCTTTCATAGTGCCAGAGATGCTATGCAGACTGCTAGGGCAGGAAAGTCATCAGCAGTCTTACTCAGCAGGGGAGCTGCCAGGCACTCTGCCAGGTGTGACTACTGGTGCAATAGTGGCATGACTGTCATGGGAGTCACCAATCACTTTACAACTGGATTTGAGGTTTGCTCCACAGAAGAGAATTCATGCCTGTTACTATAAACCTGGTCAATGTTCCTGGCAATGGAGGCCACAGACCCCAGGGAGCAAGCTATTACTAATTTTAGGCTACATGGTCAGGTAATCAAACAGCTACAGATTAATACTGCTCTCAACCTGTATCACAGAAATCTCTTGTTGCAGTGAATATAGGTTAATGCACAGATGGATAGATGGTGAAAGCTCTGAGAACAAGTGACTAATGTGTACCCATCCCTAAACAGGGCATGGATACCACCTGACCTCAAAGGCTCAAAGAACATCATGGAAAAGGGGGGCAGAAATGATTTAAAAGCCAGAAGATGGGAATGGATCCTGTGGAATGCTGTGTTCTAGACTCAACATGGCTGTTATATTCATGAACTCAAAGCTACAGTGGTTTCTTGCATAAGACTGAATGAACTCAAGATTCCATCGTGGATGGAGCAGGGGCTCACAGCCTCCCTGTTCCCAGAGGAGCAACTGGCACGTAAGGGTTGCTGTGGTGTTCTTCAGTGATCTGGTAAGTTGCCTATATTCCCATAAACAACCACCCACCCATGCTTCCGCGCTGATGATTTAAGCAACCCTAATTTAAATCAGTAAAAATTAAGACGTAAAACTGGGAAAAGGATTAGTTGGGAAGAAGCGAGGATTGAGGGGGAGGGGAAAGAGGTTAAGAGAGGTAAAGGATGGTGAATATGATGCAGACACAATGTATACATGTATGAAATTGTCAAAAATAGAACAAATAAAATTTACCATTCATTCTGTGTGTGAGCAGACTATGGGGCTAGATTCTATGCTGATTTCTGAAAATTAGTAGCAAACATTGTGGAGGCAAAACAAAGAGGAAGAGGCTAAAATAATTCTAAGTTTAAAATGCATTATACGGGACGATGCTATTGTTTCAAAAATAGAATGTCAATTAGTTTAACAATAGCTTTCTAAGAATAAAATAGCTACATGAAATAAATTACAACCAGTCAAGGAAGCAAAGAGGCTGAGGCAATACACAATAGATATGATGAAAACATGTTGCAAGGTAAAATTATGTTTCATATAACTATACTAGTAAAAATGGAATATATAAAAATCACAGGAACATTATCATAAACAAACCCTCTAAGGACTGTATCAAGTAAGTATCATCAATGTCTATGCACATGACAGGAAATAAAATGATTTGGTACATACTTGTGACAAAAAATTTTTTTGTGAAAGTACAGCTATCAAAGGCAGCGATTTTCTCCTGCAAGACTACGACGAGGATCCTAAAATTAGAGGGGAAACCAAAACGGAAACGTAAGTGAATGTGACGTTCTATGAGCTACATCATAAATCAGTTAATCCACCTTGACTTAAAACATTCCCTCTAATATACAGTGAACTCTTGCATATAAACAACACAGGGAAGATTTGAGGAAAACTGACTGAAGGCAACTACCACCAAAAAAATGTTTTTCTCCGAAAAAAATTTCCATTCTCATGTCATTTAAATGAAATCTATCAACATTAAGACTGGATATCATCAGCAAACTGTTGGCTTTTGTTGTTGTTGTAGTTTTTGAGGTAGGGTCTCTGGCCCAGGCTGACCTGGAATTCACTATGTAATCTCTGGCTGGCCTCAAACTCACAGCAATCCTCCTACCTCTGCCTCCCAAGTGCTGGGACTAACAGCAGCACCACCACACCTGGCACCAAGTGACATTTACAGTCACAGAATTAAATATAAAATGGGTTTATGTATTCTACCATTTCAAATGATTGCTAAATTTCCCAATGTATACCCAGGTAAAAATCTAAGACATTTGCCATTCCAAATGACAGACACAGTGTATCAAAATTTAATAACTGTACAAATAGTGATTTTGGATATCAAGACTTAGAAATATCTGAGGGAACAATTTAGAAAATTCAAAATAATGTATTTATGAATCATATTTTATAGCTTTTTTATAGAACATAAATTTCAAACAAAGTTTAAGAAATATTTTTTGAAAAACTAATAAAATATACTTATCACTAAATAATTGATGCCATAATTTGTATTGAAATGTGGACAGGTAAATCTAATACTAATACCTAATTGGAAATTTTAGAAATGTACTATTTTAACTTCATTCTTTAGTAATTTTACTTATGATAATATTTTAGTTAGCTGATGCAGAACAATTCCAGTAAGTAATTACTATGCTGTGATGTTCTTGTAGTTTTTATTCAACTGTCCTAGGACAGTTGAAAAGTTTTCAATATTTTATTAGACTTTTTTCTTGTCACTAATAATCATTTGTCATGTTTATATGGGCATTTTATGCATAAAAAGAGGCAGAAATAATGACCCCATGAAGAAAGTAATGTGAAACTTCAGTAACACTCACAGTAAATTCCATTTGTGTTCTATCAGTACACAGTACCCACACCATCACATACTTCTCAATTCTACATACTCTTAACACCTTAAGAAATATAACTTCAATATGTATTATTTACTAGTCCTTCACTCACAAAACAAACAAATAGTGAAAAACACACAAAAAAATATGGCCTGTGATTGAGAATCAATAGAACCTTACCAGGCATATTGGAACATGCATTTAGGAGGCTGAGGCAGGAGGATCACAATAAGCCAGGCTATGCTGCAAGACCCAACACACACACAAACACACACATACACAAACACACACAAACACACACACACCAATCAACAGAACCAAACAGAGAGATACCATGTACAGTGTGTTCTCTTTCCTTCTCATAATTTCTTTTTTAAAAACTATTTTTGTGGCTGGGCATCATGGTGCACACCTTTAATCCCAGTCCTCAGGAAACAAAGGTAGGAAGACTGCCAGAGAGTTTGAGGCAGCCTGAGAGGCAGAGGTAGGAGAATTGCCAGCCTGAGACAACATAATGAATTCCAGGTCAGCCTGGACTCGAGCAAGATCCTACCTGTAGAGGAGGGGGATTGTTAGGGGGAGAAGGAAGAGAGGGAGTGGAAGGAAGGATGAAGAAAGGAAAGATTGAGGGGAGAGGGGAGGTGAGGGAAGAGGAAGAAAAGAGAAAAAAGAAGGGGATGGGAAGATGGCTTGGTCAAGACTGATTGCAATTAAGCATGAAGGACAGAGGGCCTGAGACGGCTTGATTCCCCAAGAACCCACATAAAAAGCTGGGTGTGATCACTCACTTGTATAGCCCCAGTCTGTGGGGAAGGGAGAGGAGTTTGAGGCCAGCTTGCACTACATAGCAAAACTGTCTCGAAACACAAAAGGGGGTCGGGTTTTGGCCTTTAATCAAACCCTCCCCCTGCCCTCAAGGCTGACCTGTAATTTACTCTGTATTTCCAGGCTGGCCTCGAACTCACAGCTTGGGTTAGAACTCTAGCTTATGGGGGGAGGACTAGGGAACTTGAAATTCCTCCATCACTTGATACTCTCTATAAAAATATCACAAGCAGCTTTATTGTAATAAATAAGAGAATCTAATGGGCCAACATCTACAAAGATACAGATTATAATAACTGGTATCAGAAAGAATTTTTAAACCTGAATAGACTTGTATATATAAAATAACTGAATTTATTCAATTGCTACAAAACATGGTATGATCTTTTATCATGAAGGCTACGATTCATCTAGATTTGACATTTGTGTATGATTAAGGACCCTTGTCTATATGAATAACCAAGTGATGTAATAATACTTACTGAAAATACTGATTTGTGGTAACTCATGATAGCTCCCATATTCATATATGGGGCATCTGATCCCAGAGACTATTCTGTTACATTGTAATATTTATCTATCTTTTTGTCACCATCAGAACTTAAAAATTACTGTACCAATCAATTACGCAATAATATCTGGTCAAATAGTGTCATTTCAATAATGAATCAATACCATTAAAAACTTATTTATAATTATTTTGCTGCAACTGGCAATCTCTGGCTTTTTGAGATGGAGAGGGTCTCAATAGATAGCCCAGGCTGACCTCAAACTCATGATCCTCCAGCCTTAGCCTCCCAAATGAAGGAATTATAGGCATGAATCCATGCCCAGCTGTACTTTCTTTATAAACTTCTCTCATTCATTCTGTGAGCATAGGTCCATAACTCTGCCTTTCATTGAATTTGTTCCTCAAATATTTACAGATTTTGATGCTGCTTAGTATACTATTATTTTCAATTTTTCATATGGTATTTGCTTATTTTTACATAAGTAAATGTAACTGATTTCTAACTCAATGCTTAAGTATTCATATCCACAACTTAAGGTAACTCCTCCTTGTAGAAGAATCCTTAAAAGGTAAGGATCCATGACTTTATTTCCACAAGAAGTGATCTGAACCTCTACAACTTGCAGTGCTCAAACTCAATGAGAGGGCTGGAGAGATGGCTCAGCGGTTGGGGCACTTGCCTCCAGTGCCTAAGGCTCCGGGTTCAATTCCCCAGGTCCCACATAAGCCAGACCCACAAGGTGGTCCTGGTGCATTCTCTCTCTCTCTCTCTCTCTCTCTCTCTCTCTCTCTCTCTCGCTCTCGCTCTCGCTCTCGCTCTCGCTCTCGCTCTCGCTCTGCTTGAAAATTAATAAATAAAAATATAAAAAAAAAAAACTCAATGAGAATAATTTTCCTCACAACTTTCAAAAAACATTTTATAAAATACACTTTCAGCATGTGCAACATTTGCAGATAGGAAAATACTGGGCATGGTGGTGCACGCCTTTAGTCAGAGATAGGAGGATGGCTGTGAGTTCCAGGCCATCCTGGGACTATAGCGTGAGTTCCAGGTCAGCCTGGGCTAGAACAAGAGGATACCTTGAATAACCAAAAAGAAAAAAAATAAGACATGCCTCAGAGGGCAAGGAAGAAATTCCTGGATGATGGAGCCAGAGAGGCAGCAGGCAAGGGCAGGTTGAACTTGTGACTGTGGGTTACAGGAAGGAAACCAAGGGGTGCCGGGAGCAGAGAAGTGGCACAGCCTGGCTTAAGTTCATAAGATAAGATCTGACAGTACACTTAAAACAAGTCTACACGGTGGCAGGCAAAAGATGGTGAAAGGAGAGAATTTGAATCTTGCACTAATACAGGGAAAAGGCAGTGGGTGAGAACAGACCCAAAGCAGCAGTTGTAGTAAGAAATGAAGTGTGTGTCGTGTCATTTGACAGCAGACTTGGCCAGATCTGCTAGCTCAAAGGATCAGGGCTAAGTAAGAAGGGGAAGCTAAAAATAAAATTTGAAAGATAGAAATGTCTTAAAAGTATCAAATTCTCAGGAAAATATACAAGTGTAAATCTTCATAACATGGAATACAAACAGTGGTTTCTCTTTGTGTTTTTTTTTTTTGACTGTGCAGTTCCACTGCCCAGAAATCACAAATCTCCAGGAGTGTGCCACCATGCCCCATATGGTTCTTAGAGATGTGATACCAAAGAAAAATCAGCTAGGTGTGGTGGCACATGACTTGAATCCCAGCACTTGGGAGGCAGAGTTAGGGGAATCACTATGAGTTCCAGGCCAGCCTGAGACTACATAGTGAATTCCAGGTCAGCCTGGGCTAGAGCAAGACCCTACCTCGAAAAAACAACAAAAAAAATTATAAATATTTAACAATATCCTTCACTATCAGGGAAATGCAAACTGAAACGACTCTGAGATTTCTTCTTGCCCTAGGCAGAATGGCTATGGTCAAGAGAACTAATGGCAGCAAGTGCTGGTGAGGATGTAGGGGAAGGGAAGCCCTTATTCACTGCTGCTGGGAGTATAAACTGGTGCAGCCACTAGGAAAATCTATGTGGTGGTTTCCCAAAAAAACTAAAAAGTGAACTGCCATATGACCCAGCTGTAGCATTCCTGGGCATATACCCAAGGACTAGATTCTACCATAGACTATCACAGAGACATTTGCATATCCATGTTCCTTGGTACACATGTAAAGCCAGTTGCACAAAGTGGTGCATGCATCTGGAGTTCATTTGCCCTGGTGTTCTCATTCTCTCATATTCTCTCTCTCTCTTTCTGTTTCTTCCTTCCTTCCTTCCTTCCTTTCTCTCTCTCTCTCTCTCTCTCTCTCTCATGTGTGTGTCTGTCTGTATGAGAAAATAAATTAAACTTAAAAATATTTTTTTAAAAAAGAACATAGACAACTTGCTTAGCATTCATTAGGCCCTGGGTTCAACGACCAAAACCAAGAGCACCCAAAAACAAGAATATGTGGTGAGAATGTGGGGTAACTGAAACCCTCATACATGGCTGGTATAAATGCAAAATGATACAGTTGGGGAAAAAACTTGGCAGTTCCCCAAAGCATTACCACATAAACCAGCAATTCTATTAGTAAGAACAGATGCATGAGAAATGAAAATATATGTCCCCAAAATCCTGATCACAGCACAGTTCCAAAGGGCTGAAAGTAAAAATAATATACTCAGCCACTGGATGAATAACAAAATGTGGTGCCGCCATTCAATATTAGCCATAAAAAGGGATGAGGTACTGATTGTACAACATGAGTGAACCTTAGAAACTTCATGCTAAAGAGTAAGCCGGACATAAAGATCAGACATCATGTTTATACAATGTCCATAATAGGAAAATTCTTATTGACAAAAAGTAAGAGGTAGTCCTTTTTGGGTATGAATGCAAATATACCTTATTGTTGTGAGACTTGAAAGACATTATAAACATCAAAAAAGATGTGTTCAGTATGCTTTAAATGGGGAGGGTTTTTTTTAGTATTCTTTTTAAATATATTTTATTTATTCATTTTCAAGCAGAGATACACACACACACACACACACACACACACACACACACACACACAGAGAGAGAGAGAGAGAGAGAGAAGACCAGGGCTACCAACTTGTGGGTGTGGCTTATATGGGACCTCAGGAATTGAACCCAGGGCCCTAGGCACTAGAGGCAAGTGCCTTAACCGCTGAGCCATCTCCCCAGCCCTAAATGGGGAGGTTTTAATATGTATATTATTGCTTCAATTTTATACTGCCCCCAAAGGTTTTGGTTGGAATAATTTATAGAAACCAGGAGGAATGAGTTGATGGCTCAGCAGTTAAAGGCACTTGTTTGCAAGACCTGCCAGCCCAGGTTCAATTCCCCAGAACCCACGTAAAGTTATATACACACAAAGATGCTGCAGCAGCAACAGGCCCAGTTATGCCTATGTTCTCTCTCTCTCTCTCTCTCTCTCTCTCTCTCTCTCTCTCTCTCTCTCTCTCTCTCTCTCTCTTTCTCTCTCTCTCTCTCTCTCGTCTCTATGTCTCTCTGAACTACAGGGGATTTTAGAATCAGTGTGCTTCCTGGCAAAAAACAAATAGGTGGTATTTTAGCAGCTGTTTATCTAGTATCTAGTTATAGATTTACAATATAGAGAAACTGTAATCTCAAAGTCTTCACTGCACATCTCTTCTTTGTATAATGCATTAACATGTCTTGTTGGCTAAATCACATGTAATCCAGTTTGCAACTGCACTGAAGATAGTTTTCAGGGTTAAATATGTTACTTACTAGATCTGAACCACCAAGAAGATTAGCAGCTAATATAATGTTGAGAAACGTGGTGTCGGGGGATGAATGCATTGCACTAGACACTGAGTATCTTCTCCCTTTAGTTTTCAGGGTTAAGTATGTGAATTCTAGTATATCTATCAAGTTTGTGTTTACTTTGCATTTGTTAGGAATACCTTTTTTGAGCATGTCATTAAAAAATAACCTGAAATGCATTTAAATTCACCAAAACAGAAGAAAATATTTCATTTCTAATATTTCATGTATTTGGCTTTTGATAAGAGCAATACCTTGCCTTAAAATTTGAACTAGAGGGCTAGAGAGGTGGCTCAGCAGTTGGGGCACTTGCCTCCAGTGCCTAGGGCCCCCGGTTCGGTTCCCCAGGGCCCACATGGGCCAGCCCCACAGGGTGGTGGCTCTTGTGCGCTCGCTCTCTCTCTCTCTCTCTCTCTCTCTCTCTCTCTCTCTCTCTATCTATCTGCTTGAAGAATGAATGAAAAAATATTTTAAAAATTTTGAACTAGATATTTATCATCCAAGGGCTTCAGTTTTCTCTAATGTAAAAGACAAGAGCTGTGAGTAGCGAATTCTCAATGTTTCTTCCTCCTCTAATATTCTGTGGTCAATGTCTCATCATCACTAGAAAGCCGGTAGAAGTTTATGTCTGAATACATTCCCATAATTTTAAAGAAGGAAAACCAGCCCAATCCCTGTGTCCACTATGGTATGTAAAGAAATTAAAAAGCCAGTTGTGGTGACACATGCCTTTAATCTCAGCACTCGAGAGACAGGTAGGAGGATCACTGGGTTCGAGGCCACCTTGAGACTACATAGTAAGTTCCAGGTTAGCCTGAGCTGGAGTAAGACCCTACATCAAACCCTCCTCCCCCCAAAAAAGAAAAAGTTAAGACATTTTTAGTTGAATACAGTGGTGCATGCCAAAGATTCCACCTACAGAGGAGGCAGAATCAGAAGGATCAGCAGTTTAAGGTCAGCCTGGGTAACTAGCAAGGTCCTATACCAAGATCACATAAAAGGCGGATTGGGACATTAGCTCAAGGCTAGAGTTCTTGTCTAGCATGCCCCAAACACTGGGTACGATACCTAGTATAACCCAAGTAAGGTCTTTAAACTAAGCACTGTTCTCAAAACAGTACATTAGGGACTAAGGATGTGGCTCAATGTAGAAAAGAATAAATCTAGAAGTTGGAAATATTCAAGAAGTCTTGTTGAAATCACTAAAAGATAGAATTTCAAGCTCTTTTACAATGACCCTAAATAATGAAATTGGTAGAGGTCTACATGCCCAGGAGGTATGCTGCTTTTCAAACAAAAAGATATGAAAAGTACTTACCTCTTGTTACAGTGAAGATCATAGATGGGTGTTTTAAACTGAATGGATTTAACCATCTCCCCAGTACGAAGTGAATACAGATCCACACAACAGTAAGGTGGGGTTGTACTAAGAGAAAAAAAAAAGAAACATTATTTCTAAAAACGAAAAGGGACAGTATAACAGATAATTCTAAACATATTATGCTAATGATATTAGGAAACTGATTCAAACTTTACCCCGGCAACTCATCTTAGGAATGCAAAGTGAAATTATGGAGAAGAAAGACCACATTATTTTATAGATATTTAATAATTCTGAAGACCTGTTGATAAGAAAATTATTTTATTTATTTATTTATTTATTTATTTTTTTTTGCGGTGCTGAGGACCAAACCTAGGGCCTTGCACTTGCTAGGTAAGCGCTCATCCACTGAGCTAAATACCCAACCAAGAAAAATTTTCTTAAATTGATAAATAATACTGAGACCAGAAAGCCAAATGCTATATGTTCTCTCTCATATGTGTATCCTACCACAAATGTTTAGATTTGCATGTGATTTAGAGTAAAATCAGTAGAGACCAGGAAGCTAGACAGGGGACATAAGTGAGGGAGGAGAGGGCAGTGTATTTATGTAAGCAAATTATTAGATTATTGGAGGTGTAATGGCCTAAGGAGGGTTAACCAAAATTCAAGAGGTTTAGAATAATCCATATGGAAACCTACTTCGGCACACCCAGAAGCCATAGACTGTTATTAGAAAAATTCAGTGCCAGGGATGGGATACCTTCCAGTGAGTTGTCAGCCAGAGAGGTTCCTAAGGCCCCCAAAACATTACAGGAAGGCTCGTGGTTGCCCACCAGAATGAGAAGGTAAACCATACTGCCAAAGACCTCACATGCTTAAACTGCAGGACATTTAACTATAACTAATAACTGAGAAATTAGCTATAGCTGAGCTGGAAACCTCTTCCCTGTAAACCAGCTGACAGAAGGCTGAAGAAAGCTATGGACAGCCCTATATAGGAGAGAGAAGTCATCAATGATGGTGAGCAGCAAGCCTTTGGATTGGCCAACCAGGCCAAATGTGCCAAGTGGTGCAATAGTGCAATAGTCTGTTATGGGGGAAACCAAGTGCTACTTTCTAATTAATTGGACTGGAGGCCTACTCCATGGAAGGGAATACATTACATCCCTGGTACTGAAGACTTAGTGAACAGCTTATGGCAAAGGAGGTCATGTGCCCTAGGGGAGTAACAATAACGCTGTTGTCTGGCTAACTGCATATATTAAGCCCACCAAACTGCCATATAATAATGCTACTCGCACTTTTTGCTAGAGAAGCTTCTCTTTTTCAGATGGCGGTGACCATTGGGATAACTTTCTTTTAATGTTTATACCTGTATACTAATGCTACTCTCACTTTTGGCTAGAGAAGCTTTTCTTTCCAGATGACTCAGTGGGCTCCATAGTGCTAAGAAGTGACACCTTCTAAGGCTCAGGGTCTATTCCAGAAGGGGTGGCAGAAAGAATGTAAGAGCCAAAGGAAGGGTAGAACTGCTTGCCATGCAATCTTCCAGACATAAAATGGCCTTGATATTCATGACCTCACAGTGCCTGACACAACCTACACAAGACCTTCATAATAGGAGGAAAAGATGATGACATCAAAATAAAATAGAGGCTATTTGAGAGGGGGAGGGGATATGATGGAGGGTGGATTTGAGAGAGTGGGAAAGTGGATTGGGGAAGAAATTCTTATGGTTCATTATCTATAATTATGGAAGCTGTCAGTAAAAAGTTTTTAAAAATTAAGTTAAAAAGTCACTTCACCAAAGAAGACACAGAGAGCAGCTAAGCAATGACAATTTTCAACACAGCTGTCAGAGAAACACAAGCTGGAGTCAATGAGGTATGATAGTAACCACACTAGAATGAATTTTTAAATTTCTTTTAAAGATTTAGACAGATTTTATTAGATTAAATGAAGGAAAGAGGAGAAGAGAATATAGAGTCCTGCCCATGAGAAGGCAGGAAGGGGTAAAGTCCACCCAGAGACCCAAACTGGAGTCACGTATGGCTTCTGGATGGGGCTAAACTAACCCGCCCTGACACCAAGTTTAGGGAGCTGAACTTAACCAACCTCACCTCCAAGTTTTGGCAAGAATGAAAAATAATTGAAAGCATTACACATTACTGTTGGGAATGCAAAATTCTACAATCATTTGGAAAAAATAGATTACCCATTTTTTTAAAGTAAACAAACTTTCCCAAATGTCACCACAAAGTATGATTTTTAAAATATACACTGTGAATGAACTCCAGACACATGTGCCCTCTTGTGCATCTGGCTGTATATGGGCACTGGGGAATCGAACTCTGGTCCTTCTGCATTGCAGGCAAAAGACTTAATCGCTAAAACAGCTCTTCAGCCCTAAAATATACATTTTTAAAATATTTTATTTATTCATTTTCAAGCAAAGAGATACAGAGAGAGAGAGAGAGAGAGAACCAGGGCCACCACCTTGTGGGTCCGGTTTACATGGGTACTGGGGAATTGAACCCGAGGCCTTAGGCACTGGAGGCAAGTGCCTTAACCACTGAGCTATCTCTCCAGCCCTAAAATATACATTTAAAAATATTTATTTATTTGCAAGCAGAGAGAGATAGAAAGAGAGAATGGGCATGCGAAGACCTACCACCACTGCACATGACTTCCAGATACATGTACCATTGTGCAGCTTTACATGGGTGCTGGGGAATCGAACCAGGGTTAAGATTTGTAGGCAAGCACCTTAACCACTGAGCCATCTTTCCAGCCCTTTTAAATATTTTTTAAATATTATTCATTTTCAAGGAGAGAGAGAGAGAGAGAGAGAGAGAGAGAGAGAGAGAGAGAGAGAGAGAGAGAGAGAACCAGGGCCACCACCTTGTGGGTCTGGCTTATGTGGTACCTGGGGAATTGAACCTGGGGCCTTAGGCACTGGAGGCAAGTGCCTTAACCGCTGAGCCATCTCTCCAGCCCTTAAATATATTTTTATTTGTTCATTTGAAAGGACAGAGAGAGGGAGAAATGGGGGTGCCAGGGCCTCTAGGCACTGCAAACAAACTCCAGATATATGTGCTACCTTGTACATCTGGTTTTATATGTGGGTACTGGGGAATCGAACTCTAGTTGTTAGTTTTTGCAGGCAAGCACCTTAACTGAAGAACCATCTCTCCAGTCCTGACTGTCTTTATTAGTAACAAACTTGAAACAATTAAATGGTCATTATCAGTAGATAGAATTCAGAAGTTAAAAAAGAAAAATTAATCAAGCCGGATGTGGTGGTGTTAGGGCCCAAAGTCAACCTGCCCTCAAGACAGAGGATAATGCAAGTCACACAGCGAGATTTATTTCCAGCTAGCTGGGGTCCAAGTATCTGCCCAGTGCAGCAGGTTTCAACATGGACCCTGAGCACAAGGTTCAGGCAGTTTTTGTAGTTTATCTTAAGAGGGCACAAGTCACACCGTACGTTTCCATAGTCTTTGAAGTTACATATTCTGGTCCATTCATGTTGCCCATATCCTGGTGGTGGTGGGGTGAGATAAATTCCAGGACCCACCCTTCAAGATAAACATTTGGTCTCTTGATGTAACCACCTGCAATCTCCCTCATCTTGTTGGGTAAGATTAGTCAGCTGCCACCCTTGTTCCTCATTCCAGGAAGTTTTGGCCCAGGCCATCATGGCTGTTGTCAGGCTAAGTTAACTATGTGCCTAACATCCAACCCCCCTTAGTTGTTCATAATGAGGAATCTTGCTTGTTCTGGCCATCTCCGAGGGTCCGGTAGGTAGCCTTTGATATTCCTGCCTGAGGACCATTAGCTTCATGAATGCTATCAGTCTGTTCAGAATACACAGTCCGAAGGTTAGTAGCAGTAGCAGGATGAGTAGAGGACCCAACAGGGTGGAGACCAGTGTTGTCATCCAAGGAGACCTGTTAAGCCATGCCTCGAACCAGCCCTCCTCGGCTTCTCTCTCTCTCTCGCTTTCTCTTGGCCAATCCCTCTCTCACCTTAGCCATGGATTCTTTCACCACCCCCGAATGGTCTGCATAAAAACAATATTCTTCCCCCCAGCGCAGCACACAACCCCCCTTGCTGGAGAAATAGCAAATCAAGCCCTCTTCTATTCTAGAGGACTACCTCCGAAAGAGAAGTGAGTGATTTTTCTAAATGACTGATAGAGGTCTCTATCCTTTCTATATCTCCATCTATAGCTGCCCTGAGTGAGGTCATTCCTGACTGTTGAGTAGCTAGAGAGGCAATGCCAGTCCCTGCCCCTGCCAGTCCTAGGCTGAATAGGGTGGCGATGGTTAGGGCCATGATGGGCTCTCACTCCTTCCATTGGTGCCTCTGCTCCAATACATGCTCTCCTTGGGATGGTAGAGGATGCGGGGCAGCACCACCATGAGGATTCAAAATTCACTAGAGGCATTAAACACTGAGGTTGACAGACACGGGGTGAGGGCAGTCTTGAAACACCATCTATCACTCCCAGGGTTCACCCACTTGGTGTCAGCGTCCCAGCTAGGAGTGCTATTCAAGGCAAGTCCCATTACCATTTACTTGCTGCAGGGTTATTCCAACCTTTCGGTCTCCCCATGAACATTAAGGGGGATTTTCTTGGCTAGAGTTACCATAGGTTGCATTCAATCCTACTGCCATACAGTGGTGCATGGCTTTAATTCCAGCACTCGGGAGGCCGAAGTAGGAGGATGGCTGTGAGTTCAAGGCCTGTCTGAAAAAGCAAAAAAAAAAAAAAAGGTCTAAAATTTTACTGACACTTTCTTCTCTAAAAATGTGTAACAAAGACAAAACTATAGTAACAGAAAACATGCACGGGATTGCCATGAACAGGGACAAAGAGAAGATCCTACATTGAAAAAAGAAAAGACAAAATAAAGAACTTTTTTTTACCAATGTCTATGATTTATACATAACAAATGAAATCTAACAGTGTGCCTGAACTGAGAAGAAAAGCAGCCTGTCACTCTCAGTCAGGTACAGACACAACACTAGATCCTAGAATTCGGCCACTCCACTGGCCCCATCGACAGAATTCTTCCTTCAAAATCCTTCCACAGGCAGAAAAAAAAATCTCTGAAGGTTTCCTTTAGTGGAAACTGAACAAGATTGGGCAAGACTATATACTCTTCTTCAATGACTAATGAAAAAGACAATCCTTTAAAATAGGAGCTTTTATATATTCATACGTAGACAAAGCAGTCAGCCCTTCCTGCCAACAGCAGCACTGTGTTCTCCACTGTGACCCTTTTGTTCTCGGCTTTCTCTTTTGAAAAGCCTTGCCTATTTGCATGGGGCCTGACAAGACAACCTTAATTTTCCTCATGGAAAGGCTGATGAGGAGGCCCCTCAATGTGTTATGCTAGAACAGATGAAGCAGGCTTTCTATTATATTCCACACATGCCATGGAGAACAGGCCACAGGAATGCTCATCTGATTTCTACATAGCTCATGCACATTTGCACTTTTCATGGCAGTCATGGCATTACTTCCTAGCAGAACTAAAGCTAATACTTTAAAGCACAGAAAGTTCCAGGTAGAAATCTTGAAAGTTTAAAATGTAACTGAATAAAGCCAGGCGTGGTATGGTGGTACGTCTTGAATCCCAGCCAAGGTAGGAGGATCACTGTGAGTTAAAGGTCAGCCAGCCTAGCTAGGACTACAGAATGTGTTTCAGGTCCCAGGCGAGAGTGAGACCCTACCTTGAATAAGTAAGTAAATAAATAAGTAAATAGTGTGTGTGTGTGTTTAAAAGGTTCATTTTCTAAAAATACTTAAACTGGATTTCATACTAGGAAAAATATTGAAACTATCATAGCCAGGTGTGGTGGTGCATGCCTTTAATCCCAGCACTCGGGAGGCAGAGGTAGGAAGATTGCCATGAGTTCAAGGCCACCCTGAGACTATATAGTGAATTCCAGGTCAGCCTGGACTAGAGCGAGACCCTACCTCAAAAAAAAAAAAAAAGAAAAAGAAAAGAAAATATCATGAACATAGAAGAGAAGCATCAGAGGCTGGAGAGATGGCTCCATGGTTAAGGCGCTTGCTTCCAGTGTCTGATGACCTGGGTTCAATTCCCAAGTACCCAAGTAAGCCAGAAGCAGAAAGTGGTGCATACATCTGGAAGTCCTGGCATTCCCTTGCCCTTTCTCTGCACCCCCTCTCTCTTTGTATCTCTCGGCTTGCATATAAATATTTTAAAAAGACAAGCATCGCTGGGCGTGGTGGCGCACGCCTTTAATCCCAGCACTTGGGAGGCAGAGGTAGGAGGATCGCCATGAGTTCAAGGCCACCCTGAGACTACATAGTGAATTCCAGGTCATACTGGGCTAGAGCGAGACCCTACTTCGAAAAAAAACAAAAAAGACAAGTATCAGGAAGAAACCCCTAAATATTATCATGCAAATGAGTCTACAACAAAAACAACTGAATTTACCTCCTTTTTAAATTCTGAAACACTATATATATATATATATATATATATATATATATATATATATATATCATAAAGTCAAATCTAATTCTAAACTTCATATCAAATTATAAAAACCAACCAACCTATTCCCCACAGAATATCATTCTTTCTCTTTAATAACTAGGAGGTTAAGTTTTCATTATAACCTATGTGACCAAATACTGAGTCATAGGCATTTTGTTATAATAAAGGCAATGGAAAAGATGTCAGATCTTCCCAAACAGCACATCAAGTAATTAGTCCAGAAGAATTGGAAATATTCTTAACTGACTTCAGATGTAGCTTTCATTTCAGAAAGTAAATGAACATGAGATTATAAAATGCATAATTATAGGCAAAAGGAAATTTTTGAAACTTAGAACATGCTATTAGACACCCATCCCAAATGATTAAAAATAAATCAGTGACAGTGCATACTGGAATGAATGAGTAAAAACTGAACTCCTTGCTGATAGAAATATTGACCTGAGGGCTGGAGAGATGGCTCAGCAGTTAAGGCACTTGCCTCCAGTGCCTAAGGCCCCGGGTTCAATTTCCCAGGACCCACATGTGCCAGAACCACAAGGTGGTGGCCCTGGTGCGCTCTCTCTCTCTCTCTCTCTCTCTCTCTCTCTCTCTCTCTCTCTCTCTCTGTATCTCTCTGCTTGAAAAATAAATAAAATATTAAAAAAATTTAAAATGCAGACATAAAAAATATCAGATCCAGTCCCTCCAAACAAATATTGACCTGAGCATCACCGGGACACAGCTCAGCAGTTTCCTATAAAACCAAATGCAACTGCCATGCCCACCAGCAGAGTAAAGAGGTGCAATCAAATGCCAAGAAGTATTCAGTGGGTTCTAACACATTTACCCACTGAAGGGAATCTTGCTTGCTTTCAGATTTGGCTGATTATAGATGAAGCTGCTCTGCACATTCATGAAAAGGTTTTATGTGAATATAAACTTTGAACTCACTATCTTCAAAGTTCTGCAACTGCCAGAATGCCCTACAACTTGAATCACTTCAGCCTGATGTGGTGTCCTGAGAACTTGTGCAGGGTTACTATTCGTAGAAATGGACGGTGTGAGCAGATGGAGATGGCACAGAAAGAAAGGAAATCTCTGGGCTAGAAGGGCTTTCCGTTCAGCTGCAATTGTTTCAGAGATTACAACCATTGAGACTGGGCCAGGTGATCTGCATTGGGATAGCAGGGAGAACGCAGACACTTTGAAGGAGTCTGAATGCTGAATCTTCCTGCTCTTCAAAGTTGGCTTTGTTCCCCCTGGATTAACAAACTGGTAGGCCAGCAGTTCTTTTTTTGTTTGTTTGTTTGTTGTTTTAATATTTTTATTTGAGAGAAAGAGAAAGTCTGGGCATACCAGAGCCTCCTGTCACTACAAATGAACTCCAGAAGCATGCACCACTTTGTGCATCTGAATTTACGTGGGTACTGGAAAATCAAACATGGATTGTCAAGATTTGCAGGCAAGTGCCTTTAACTGCTAAGCATCTCTCTGGCCCTATTTTTTATTGGGGGGTGGTGTTCAAGGTAGGGCCTTACTCTATCCCAGGCTGATCTGGAACTCAGTAGTCCTAGGGTGATCTTGTACTCAAGGAGATCCTCCTACTTCTGCCTCCCTAATGCTAGGATTAAGAGTGCACCACCATCCCCCAGCTTCCCCTGTCTTCGGATATGAGCTACACTTTGTTGTTTTTACATACAGTATTGTCCCTTTCACGCTGCTTGCTTTCTGAGGCACACATCTTCATTGAAGTTTCTCAGTCTACCTGGTTATATTCTACAGACATCTCTACACAATCCTCACCAACTCTTCAGGCTGACAACAATCACATCATCTCAGTTTAAAACACTTGCTTCTTCTTTGCAGCCTTGTGGTACTTGTACTCATCGGGACAACAGTAAGTTAATAAAAACTGTCCTATCTGTCATCCTAGAATAAGCTGGCAGCCTTAAATAAATGCACTCTGTATATCGAGGTCTATTCCCTCAGCTAGATAAGCAGAGGTATCTGAACCAAAAACATGCAAGCCACAAGGCAGCAAGGGGATACAGACAGACCACAGCAACCAAAGCCAAAAATAAAGAACTAGCTATAGGAGGACTTCTGTGAGTTCAAAGCTATCCTGGGACTACAGAGCAAGATACTATTTCAAAAAGAAGAAAGAAATGCAACAAGAGTGAAATACACACAGATTTGTTTAGGCAATAGTATATCCTATTATGATAGGAAAAATGTAACTATGATGGTTAAATCAGAATGAAATTAATTTCATTGGCATATATTCATTATACATAATGCTGGGTTTCAAAAAGACAGTTTCTTTCAGATATAACATGTATTTTATCAATATGAACCTCCTCCTTACCCATCCCTCAAGTCTTCTTTCCCTAAGTCTACTTTCATGTCTATGTATCTACATAAAATGAGTGAAAACATTAGATAATCTCTAGTGGCATCCATTTTCCAGAAAATGATCTAATTTCATTTGCCTGTAACAGTAGCTATAACTAAATAAAACCCAGCTGAGGAAATCTCACTCATTTTCCTTATTCCTCCATCTGCTGATTCCACACCTGAAATGTGTTTTATTTTCCTCCTACCCTTACTTTATTTTTAAATAGTTTATTCACTTTCAAGCAGATAGAGAGAAAGAAAGAGAGAGAGAAGAAGGGAGGGAGGGAGGGAGGGGGAGAGAGAAAGAAGCACCAGGGCCACCCCCTTGTGGGTCTGGCTGATGTGGGTACTGTGAGTTGAACCCAGGGCCTTAGGCACTGGAGGCAAGTGCCTTAACCACTGAGCCATCTCTCCAGCCCCTACCGTTTATTTATTTATTGACACCCAGCCTTGTTCCAGAAAGGATTTAGCCAGGGTTATTCTATAGTTAGACCTAAATAGATGACTCATTTTAAGGAGCTCCTAGCTTTACTGGCAAACCACCCACCTGTTACTGAGAACTACTTGGCACACACTAGCCTCTCAGATCTCCACCTCGGCAGGTACCTCTTCTTTTAACATCCAGTAGAGAAATGGACCCATGAGCTACACCCCCTCCTAAAAATAGATTTTGCCAGTAGTGATTCTGGGACTCTTTGTGTGACCTCAATTTCACATGTACACAACACTTTATTTGAAAGGTCGTTTGCTCTTTGTGGCTCCTTGGCATCTCTTTATGTCACAGAGATGAATAAGACCCACTGTGCAAGAGGCGGTGACCTCATATCTGTTTGAAACTAGGTTCCATTCTGACTTAGCCCAGTGCACCCACTGCCCAGACTGGGTCAGATCATCAAAAGAGAGGAGGAATTATTAACATAGTCTGCTGGAAACCATCAAGAAACCCCAGGAGCTGGCTGATGCCCATCCTGCCTATGCCAACACTCAGCTCTTCAGTGTTCATCCAGGCCCACAAGCAGAGAGGACAGGGCAGAAACCAGGGCTGCAGGGAATACACCCCACATCCCTCCAAGGGGACTTTGCACATAGGACCCAAGCTAAAGCGGGAACTCCATTAGGGTTCACAAACTGCAACTGCTGGGGACAAAGCTACAATCGCTTGTGGATTATGGAGGTGATGGTTAGGGGGCAAATTGGGAGATGGGAGTCAATGAGGTCTTGCCATGAGGGAGAGAGGTGGTCACAAAGAAAAGGGTGTTAGTGGGAAAGGGTCTCCATCAAGGTGAAATAGTGTGCTTTTGGGAGAGAGCTAGCCACAGCGGAAACAGGAAGCTCTGGAGGGTTAGAGATCGGTCAGGGAAAAAAAAGGGAGACTCATCAGAGGAGAGAGCTGGGTGGAAACTAGCATGGAGGTCTTGCCATAGGGAAGGCGGGGTGACTGAGGGTCTCCATGTGGGAAAAATATGCAAGGACAGGTGCTGCAAAACTAGAGATAATGGTGG
>PVHP010031956.1:0-20637 GCA_004024765.1 Zapus hudsonius | reverse complement strand
CACCAGGCGCAGGCCGCGGAGGATCCCCATGGCTGTCCGTTCCCTCGGCCACGCAGGCGGGTGCGCAGCGAGTTCGCCGGGGCTCAAAGTCACCCCGCGCCTGCGTGGGAGGAGGGGGCGTGGCCAGCGCGAGGGGCGTGGCCAGTGGGCAGCGCGTGCGCAGCGGGCGTGAGGGACGTGCGCAACGCGCGCGCGGAACGGATCCACCCCTGCGTCCTGAGCTCATCCCGTACGTGCCCTTGCTCACGCAGCCGAAAAGAAAAAAGCAACTTTTGTGGATGTCAAGACTCCTGAAATACTCTCTGCGGATCAGCCATTTATCACAGCTGATTGGAACTCCAGATTTATTATGATTTATTTATTATTTTGTTTGGTTTTGGTTTTTCGAGGTGGGGTCTCGCTCTAGGCCAGACTGACCTGGAATTCACTATATAATCCCAGGCTGGCCTCGAACTCTAGGTGATCCTCCTACCTCTGCCTCCCAAATGCTGGGATTAAAGGGGTGCGCCTTTAATTTAACTTTAATTAAATTAAATTTTTTAATATTTAATTTAACCGTGGCCTCGCCACACCTGCAGAAAGGCCCTGGTTTCTTGTCTTTTTTAAAAATATTTTATTTATTCATTTTCAAGCAGAGAGAGAGATTCCAGGGGCACCACCTTGTAGGTCTGGCTTATGTGGGTCCTGGGGAATTGAACCTGGGGCCTTAGGCACTGGAGGCAAGTGCCTTACCCGCTGAGCCATCTCTCAATCCCTGGTTTCTTGTCTTTTTAAGGGTCTCAAACTCGTCATGCACACCTGCTCCCCTGCTCCAGGGACAGGAGAGGCCTGGAGTGCAAGGTGCAGGGAAAGCTCTCTCCTAGGGAGGTGTGGCGGGGAGACCACCCTTTCTGCAAGATGGGATTGGAGCGGAGTCGTTTCGAGCTCTGACAGTCTGACCCACTGCTCGCAGTCCTTCTTGGGTTCTTGGGGAGGGAGGGCGCATTGCATGGGACGGCGAGGTCAGTGTGAGAAGAGGGTGATGGGGAGGGACACTGAGGACGCCTGAAAGCACCAAAGCAGAAATCCAGGAGTTGCTGTGAGCTCAACACTAAAACAGATTAAAAACACTCAACCACGGCTCAGGGGATTTTGCAGCAGGGAGAGAGGGACGGAAGGATTGTAAAAGCAACAAGGCTGGGAGGGAATATCCAGAGGCTTTGCCACCCCACCGTCACTAGGACTGACTGCTGGGTTCATGGGTACCAATCCCACTTGAGGAGGGGCAGGGAGGAGAGAAATGATGGAATCAATTTGTCCAAAGTTCTAAATAATAATGATTAACAGCAATAACAATCAACAAATAACTAAATAGCTAAATGAGTGAGTAAATGAATGAATAAACGAATGAATGATTGGATGAGTGAATGGATGGATACATGAATGAATAAGTGAATGAATGGATGGATGGATGGATAGTTGGATGGATGCATGAATGAATGAATGAGTGAATGAATGAATGAACGAATGAATGAGTGAATGGATGCATGAATGAATGAATGGATGGATGGATGGATGCATGAATGAGTGAATGAATGAGTGAATTAATGAATGAGTGTGTGAATGAGTGAATGAATGAGTGAGTGAATTAATGAATGAGTGTGTGAATGAGTGAATGAATGAGTGAGTGAATGAATGAGTGAGTGAATGAATGAGTGAATGAATGAGTGAATGAATGAAGCGGGCGGGCCTGGGCCCCGCAGGAGGACGTCCGCTCCGCGCTCCTGCTGACTACTTGCGCTCAGGCAGCGCCGCGGACACCCCCGGCCCTCTGCCCCGCGCTGATTGGCCCGCGGCGGGGTCCTCGCGCTCGTCCAATATGGCGGCGCCCAGTGGCGGTGTGAACTGCGAGGAGTTCGCGGAGTTCCAGGTGCGGGGGGTCCCCGCGCGGCGGCGGGCGGCGGGAGGCGGGGGTCTTCCCCTCGGTCCGCGGCGAGCCGATCCGAGCCGAGCGGCGGGAGGGCTCCTCTCGGAGCAGGCGGAGGTCACGGGCGAGGGGTGGCCTTGGGCGGGGAGGGGGGTCGCAGCCCCGGGGTCACGCGCCAAGGTCATCGGTCCCCGGGGCTGCGACCCTCGCACTCCCCGCGGCCGCCCTTCCTCTCCGAGCTGCAGGTCGAGCTCCGCCGACGTGCTCGCGATTTGCTTAATTTACCGGATTAATTTTGGTTTTTTTCGAGGTAGGGTCTCGAGTTAGCCCAGGCTGACCCTGAACTCACTGTGTAAGTCCCAGGCTGGCCCGGAACTCACGGCGGTCCTCCTGCCTCCGCTTCCCCAGTGTTGGGGTTAAAGGTCCCCACGCCCGGCTGAGGCTGAGCTAAATCTTCCTGGCAGTGTCCTGTTTTTCGCGTGGAAGGAGGATTCTGATGCAATGCTGCTTTTACTTTCTTTCCTGAGACCTAGAGAATATGTAGCATTTAAGAAAAAAAAGTGTCTTTTATATTTAAAAAAGTCACAGGGCTGGAGAGATGGCTCAGCGGTTAAGGCACTGGCCTCCAGTGCTGAAGACCCCAGGTTCAATTCCCAGGACCCACATAAGCCAGGCGCACAAGGTGGTGGCCCTGGTGCGCTCGCTCTCTCTCTCTCTCTCTCTCTCTCTCTCTCTCTCTCTCTCTCTCTGCTTGAAAAATGAATAAATAAAATATTTTTTTAAAAAAACTCACAGCAGTCTATTTAGGGCTGAATATTCACCTATGGATTCAAGAATAAAGATTTGGGTTTTGAACTTCTCGATATGAAAGTTATTTGTTCCCATGACTTCAGTGGGCTGGGCGTGGTGGCGCCCACCTTTAATCTCAGCAGTAAGGAGACAGAGGTAGGAGGATTACTTGAGTTCGAGGCCAGTCTGGGACTACAGAGTTACATTGCAGGTCAGCCTGGGCTAGAGTGAGACCCTACCTCAAAAAGAAACAACAATAAAAAAATACTAAAAAAGATAACTAGCCGGGTGTGGTGGCGCACGCCTTTAATCCCAGCACTTGGGAGGCAGAGGTAGGAGGATCACCATGAGTTCAAGGCTACCCTGAGATAGTGAATTCCAGGTCAGCCTGGGCTTGAGTGAGACCCTACCTCGAAAAAAACAAAACAAAAAAAAGTTTTTTAATTATTTTGGTTTCTGGAAATGGTCTTCACGCTAGCCCAGGCTGATCTGGAGCTCACAGCAATCCTCGTTAAACCTCCTGAGAGCTGGGATTAAAGGTGTGCTCCACCTTGTCCCTGGCCAGGTAGTGGCATTATTGGGGAGAATCTTAACAGACTGTTTTATTTGGCCAAAGAAGTTTCTGAGAGTCTTTCCATCCTTACTTGGATCTGATTCGCCACTTAAACTGTTCCTCAACCCAAGAGCAGCCAAACTCAAATATGCTTGAAGTGCCAAGTAAACACAGATACTTGTGGAAATTTTTTTATGAAAATTTAAACTGGGTATGGTGGTACACGCCTTTAATCCTAGCACTTGGGAGGCAGAAGTAGGAGGATCATTGTGAGTTCAAGGACAGCCTGAGACTACAGAGTGAGTTCCAGGTCAGCCTGAGCTAGAGTGAAACCCTGCCTCGAAAAAAAAATTATTTGAGAGAGAGTGACAGAGAGAAAGAGGCAGATAGAAAATGGGTGTGCCGGGGGCTCTAACCACTACACATGCGCTCCAGACCCATGCGCCACCTTGTGCATCTGGTTTACATGGGTGCCAGGGAATCAAACTTGTGTTCTTAGGCTTTGCAGGCAAGCCCCTTAACCGTTGAGCCATCATCTCTCCAGCCCCTTTGTGGAAATTAATAGGATAGAGAAAATTTATTGGGTTCTATTATGTTACGTATTTAAGGTCAGCCAGCCCATTGTTACACAATGACTTCAGTGAATGAGCTCATATAACAGTAGTGGTAGCTTTAAAGTCTACAGAGAAAGGTAATGTTCTGGGTTCTAGTGCTGCTGGCCTTAACAGCTTCATGATACCCTTTAGGAATTAACTTGAATCTGTAAGATGATTGTATTCACATCTAAAATTACTTCTATCTCCATAATTACCCTCTGAGCTGATAAAACACTGATGAGTCCTTAGGACTGTTTGATTTTTCTTTTGGAATGCCAGAAAGCTGAAGTGTCTTTCCTGAACATGCGTGACGAGTCATGAGTGACATTAGGGGAATTTTTAGGAAGTTTTCAATGCTGTGCCTAGTCGGAGACAGGTCTCAGGCGTGTCTTCCTCCTCTTATAAGGAACCCAGTTCTGTCAAATTATGACCTTCATTTTATTTATTATTTTTATTTTATTATTGTTTTGCTTTGTTTTTCAAGGCAGGGTTTTATCCTAGCCCAGGCTGACCTGGAACTTACTCTGTAGTTCCAGGCTGGTCTCAAACACACACTCAGCAGTATCTCACCATGTTGTTTAGGTCGGCCCTGAACCTCTCAGCTCAAGCAACCCCGGCCCAGCGCCCTAAGTAGCTGAAACTACAGGTGCATGCTAACATGACTGGCTATAATCTTTATTTAATTTTCATTACCTCTAAAGCCCTACCTCCAGGTAATTAGGGTGTTCATATGAACTCCAAGTGACACAATTTAGCCCTGATATCTACCACTACCAGGCTCTTGGGAACACCTTGGTGGACATGGTTTCAAACAAAAAACTCAATGTAAGGGGGATTTTAAAAAATATAGAAACTGAAAATATTGATAAAATGACATAAGAGTTAGAAGGAAAGAAGTCAAGATACTGAGTTGGTTTTTAGATGGATAGGATCAGCAGAATTCTAGGCAGAGGTCGTAGGTAGAAAAACATTTCCTCTGCGGCCATGTATATCACTTACTAGTGAGGATGTAGTCTGAGGAATGTGCTGTTAGGTGATGTTTATGGTTGTTCAAATGTCATTGACTGTACTTACACCTTATCTAGATTTCGTGCAGCAGAGATATGTGAGGTTGTTACAGGAAGTCCATGAAGCTGCAGTAGTGGAAGAATTACACTCTAAAGTAATGATAAAATTATAGTACAATAGATTCATAAACCGGCAGTGGTCATTTATTACCACCGCCAGGTACTATGACTGGATATGATCTGTGCTGTCCTTTCATATGACCGGAAGGAAGCACAGTAGGTTTATTTATACCAGAATCACCCTATCATGTGAGTTGTGCGTTATAACATTTACATTCACTGGAGTACATGAATTTTCTACCTCCATTATTTAGGGAGATAACAAACCAGGATTGCTGGAATGCAAACATTTTCACAGGGAGCATTGGGATTGCACAACAATCTAAGCCATGGGGTGGAAGCTTTGAATTGGTTTTGAGATTGAGGAGTCACAGAGGAGCTTTAAGAAGATGAGCTGCTCCACTGGCTCTGTGTAGGACTTGTCTTTTTTTTATTTGAGGGGTTGTGTTTGTTTGTTTGTTTCTTTCAAGGCAGGGTCTCCTCTCTCCAGCCCAGGCTGACCTGGAACTCTAGTCGTAGGCTGGCTTGGCGCTCACAGCCATCCTCCAGTCTCTGTCTCCAGAGTGCTGGGGTTAGCGGCGTGCTCCACCATGCCCGGCTCCCTTTCCGGTTTTGAAAGGAATCTCTCCCTCATTTTTCTTGTGTGTGGGGACTGGGTCAGGGTGCAGGCTTTGGAAGCACCTTTTACCACTGAGCCATCTTCCCCGCACGTTTGTAGGTTCAGTTGGGAAGACTGCAGAAGTGATGGTGGCTCTTACCTAACTAGCGAAGATACACTCCCCTTGCTGTGGAAGGGCCTTAACAGTGATTGTTAATTCAAACAGAACAGTGGGCAACGTTAAAACTGGTGAAGGTTCAGCATCAACACAAACTCCAGCAAGTGGGAAGTTGCATAGTTGCCATGGTTGCTAGATCAGGCTCCTCACTCCTTACGCCTCCTCTCGTTCCCCAGTTCATGGCCACGCTTTAACCCGTTAACTATCTCGGGACACAGATCTAGTTTCTTAAAACACTTTCTTCATTTCTGTGGTTTTCAGGAAGCACTGAAATCCTGTAATATAACCTACACCGATGGGCCTCATCTTGCAGGGTTATTACACCCTATTTTGTCTTTCTTTTTTTTATATTTTTTAAATAAAAATATTTATAAAAATATTTATATGTAAAAAGAGAGAAAGAGTGGTCACACCAGGGCCTCCTGCCACTGCTAACAAACTCCAGATGCATGTGCCACCTTGTGCATCTGGCTTTATGTGGGTACCGGGGAATCGAACCCAGGTCTTTAGGCTTTTTAGGCAAGTGCCTTAACCACTGAGCCATCTCCCTATCCCTCTCTTGTCTTTCTTAATCTACATTAACTTTCCAGTCCAGTCAACATTCTGTTTCAATGGCTCTCAAGGTCAGTCATGTTCTTGCTCTTAATCACGGTCCACATGACTGGTCCTTTCTTTCCTTATCTTCACTTATGGGCGGGGCATGCAGTTCATGTGGAGGTCAGAGGTCGACCTTGGGGTGTGAGTCCTCTGTGTGCAGCCTGCAGGCTCTACCTCCCGTCTTTCCCATGGGCTTGCAGGGGTCGCAGAGCAGTGTGCGCCATCTCCCCAGCCTCCTTTCCAGATGTTTTCTTCCACCTTTAGATACTTGCGTTGGTCCCCCTCAGCATCTCTCTGCTCTCATAGCTTGAAGTAACATTTACACATTCCTATTAATCTATTCTGACCAGTGTAAATTTGGTGTTTATTTAACTTTGCACTTTACTTTGATTCTTCAGAGGCAAGTCAAAGTTAAGTCCAAAGCACCTCTTTCAGGTACGCTAAAGGAGAAATACTACCATGGACCCTCACCGACCCAGACCAGCTCCAGGGTAGTTCATGGTCCCTCTTGGTGCAGCTCTACAGTGGGTTTCTGCTGCTTGCCTCGCTCCAGCCCGCTGATTCTGAGCGTGTTCCAAGCACCATGCCTTTTTCTTATAAATATTTCAGCCTCTCAAAGACTACAGTTTTAAAGCACATTTGTTTATTTATCTGAGAGAGGAGCGAGAGAATAAGCATGTCAGGGCTTCCTGTCACTGCAAATGAACACCAGCCGACAACACTACACTGGGTACTGTGGAATCAAACCAGGCGGTCAGGCTTTGCGGGCAAGCGACCTTAACCTCTGAGCCATCTCTCCAGCCTAAAGACTTGTAATAGGAGAGAGAAAAGGGAAAAGGGGGGCAAGGGACTACAGAGTGAGCTCCAGGTCAGCCTGGGCTAGAGTGAGACCCTACCTTGGAAAAACCAAAATAATACACGAGTTTATGGGCGACATCTGATTCAAACCACCACCATAGGGAACTTTGTGTTGAGCCTGCCGTCTGCCTGTGTTTTATCATCTGAATTGCAGGCCTTCTGCCAGCTGTATTTCTAGTTGGCGATCATGAGAAGGCCATTAGATCCAGTAATTGAAGGTTAATGAGCCGATGGTCACAGCAGCTTGACTGAGCATTTGGAGTGACAGGACTAGATTGCTATGATTGTGAGCAGTCCTTGTGGTGCCCTCTCAGGGTAGAACATGCGTGGAGCTAATGAAATTGTCTTGGGCCTGGAGAGATGGCTCAGCGATCAAAGGCACTTGCTCAGCAAGTTCAACCTGCAGCATCCACGTAAAGCCAGAGTCAAAGCGATGCACGCGTCCAAATCCGATGCCCCAACCCAGTGGGAGGCAAAGCCAGGAGAATCCTGACTCCAGGGCCAGCAGCAAGCTAAGGGAGACTCGGTCTCAGGAAGGAGGGAGAGGACGGGCACTGAGGCCGTGCACGCGTGTGCTGTGGCGTGTGCCTGTCCTTCCACACACATGCACAACAGTGATGCTTTTAAAAGTCTTTAAGGAGCTGGGGACGTAGTTCAATGACAGTGTTTGCCTGGCAGGCTTGAGGACCAGAGGTCAATCCCCAGTGTCGCACATTCAGGGAGACCCACACACAACCTCGAGGCACTGTGGTAACAGGCAAAATGCTCACAGTACAGCGTCATAAAGCAAGACTTTAAAACAGGACATCGTGCTTCAACTTCATAAAAAATATTCATAGATGTGAATAAAATATAAACTTGTTATCCATAATGGTTCATTGGGATCATTGAGGCTTTTTTCTTTTCTTCTAAAATGAAGATAGTACTCTAAATGTGAAAGGTTTTTTGTGGTGCTGAGGACCGAACCCAGGGCCCTGCGCTTGCTAGGCAAGCGCTCATCCACTGAGCTAAGTCTCCAACCCTGAATATAAAAGGTTTTTAATGAATGGTTGAGAAAAGTAATGAGAGTGTTGATTTTAGTCATGGATTAAGTTTGACAAGGGAAAGGAATTGAATGGTAGTTGAAGGAGGTAATCAGAGTTGCTTTGAATACATACTAACATTGAATGGTGATTTGGAGGTTTTCAACAAGAAGTGTCTTCCTAGTATATTATAATTGTATTCTTGATATTTTTTCAGTGATGTGGTTTTGGGGGGCAGGTGGTTGTACATTTAAATAATTTCAAAAGATAAGGCTCTATTTCTAGAAACTTGACTGCAGGGCTTATGTTCACTGAGGCGAATGTGGCTGACACACAGCCTTTATCTAGTAACAAGTGTAAAGAAGTGCTGTCGTCACGGTGCGGGGGACGGGGCTGTGCTAGGCCAGAAATACTCAGTGGTCCTGCTTTGTTTGGCAGGAGGTACAGGGTGGGCTGGGGACTGAGGGTGAAACTCAGGGCCTCACATGTATTTAGCCAAGTACTGAGTGAGCTACATCTCCAGCCATTCAGCAGTAATGCCTTTTGGGTTTTTTGTTTTGGTTTGTTTTTTTTTGATTGATTGGGTTTTTGAGGAACTCCTGAGCCTTAAGAAATATGTGCCAAGCCGGGCGTGGTGGTGCACCTTTAATCCCAGCACTTGAGAGGCAGAGGTAGGAGGATCACTGTGAGTTTGAGGCCAGCCTGGGCTAGAGTGAGACCCTACCTCAAACCCCCCCACCCTACAAAAAAGGGGGGGATAGAGCAAGCAATGTGGTTGTGGAGAATGTATGGTTTTCAATTTCAGGACCCATGTTGGGTTGTGTGCTGGAGTTGGGAGGCCTGTTTGCTAAGTACCATGCTCTGGGGTGGGATTCACCGGTAAGACAGTAATTGTGAGCCATGGAGACAGTCAGAACTCTACTAGAGTTACTATTGCATACCCTACCCGCCTTTCTTGTTAAGATGTTTTTATGATTGCACTATGTTCGGCTTGTTTCTTTACTCCTGAGTTAAAGGGTTGTATAATACCTAAGGCTTTTTAAAAATACTTAGTTTTCATCACTGAACATTTCACCGAGGGGTGATGTTCTTTTATCACATCTGCAGGAAGTGCTCAAGGTGATGCGGACAATCGATGACAGAATAGTACATGAATTGAACACCACCGTCCCAACGGCTTCCTTTGTGGGGAAAATTGATGCCAGCCAAACCTGTAAACAGCTTTACGAGTCTGTAAGTTGATCTCTTGAGTCTCTACCTCAAATCAGTTAACATACATCTAAAACTCTGAACATCACACAACATCTTTGGGTTTCCTTGCCCATACTTGAGCAATGTATAAAAATTTTGATCAGGTTTCTACAGACTTAAGAATATTGTGATCTTCTGTACAAATCTGTGAAGAGAAGGTTCTAGAGAGTAAGCAGATAATCTTTTTCTTCCGTTACCAAGGAGAAGAGAAAGAGAAAACCGCAGATAAATCCTTCTTTCCCGAGGCTTCGGTTTCTCGGGCGTACATTTTAATGACCTCTTTCACTTCTCTCTCTGGTTTCTAAGGGAGAAGGAAGTAGCGGCACCATAGCTGTTACTGTAGCTGACGGACGTTCTTTCTCCATTGGTTTAAGCGCTACTTCCACAAGGTCACTGTTTGAAGTCCTAGTCATAAAGAAGAAACTACTAAAAACCTAAAGTGCGTTCATTTCTCAGTTGTGGCAAAAGTCACTTTAATGGACATGTGTATCCTTAGCAGTTAAGTTTAGAACATGAATTGCTGATGTTTTGTTCTGCCTTCATATTGAAGTGTGTCGATTGAGCAATCGAGTAAGTATTGAGGGTTTAGTAAACTGCTTGGTGTGAATTTATGAAGTAGAATCCAGTAACTGGGAGAGGAGGATAGGGAAGGCTGAGCCCTAAGAGGCTCTTTGGCAGCTCACCTGGTTTCCTCGGGTCTCTAAAGAGCTTCCTGTTCACACTCTCTGACAGCTCGAATGCTGACAGACTCACGATGAACAGTGTGGATTCCAGGTTAGCTTCAGCCTCACCTCCGCTGCTGCTGCTGCTGCTGCTGCAGTGGCTGACCTTGGCCATGTTATGTAAGCTCCCTTTGCTTCGGTTTCATCGGGTTGTTTGAGAACTAAGTGAGCTCACACCGTGGTTCCTAGTGCTTTTTACATGTTTGCTGCTGCTGGCGTTACCATATTTCAAGTAGCTCTGCTCCAGAGATTGGTCCTGCAGAGCACCCATCCAGTGGGAACCGCTGAGGTCCCTTCTCTGTTCTCTAGGGAAACATCACTGCAGTGAAGTCTACGAACCCGAAACAAAGACATGTTTGGAATGCCCTCAGATTGTGGTTGTGATTATAGAATATTCTTGAAACATGTCCCTCACTCCTTGCTAACCAAGCAAAATAAGTGAAAACTTTTATTAGATGTGTTACACTAAAAAGACTAGACATACGAACTGTTCTTTATTGATCCTTACACTTTGAAAAGTTGGAAAAGTGCTCCACCTAACAAAGTCACATGTACCATTTCTGCATTGTAACAAACACTCTACATCTCTGAATTATAACATCCTTCCCTTGTTGAGACTTAAAAGAAATTGAAAGCACAAAAAGAGGAAGAAAAGCTGGAAGAGGCCCTGAGGATGGTTAGAAAGAGGAGGGACTGGAGAGAGGAGACCGCAGGACTGAGCACAGCACCCACCCTCGCAGGGTCTTGCAGGACGGGGGGTGGGGTGGGGGGGGGGGGCTTTCCACCCTGAGAACCATCCCCTCTGTCTGTGTCCAGGTGATTTAGCTGGGTCAACACAATTTTCTCTATCGATTCAATTAAAAAAAAAATTTAGAAAGGAATAAATTTTTGAAGTCTCCAGAAATGTTTTAAATACTAAAATGTCCTAAACTAATGTGATTTCTTCCCACCCTCCCATTCCTGTGTTCTTCTAGCTGATGACAGCTCACGTCAGTAGGGACAGAGTTATAAAGCACTGTATAGCCCAGACCTCAGCACTAGTAAAAAACCTCCAAGAAGAAAGAGAAAAGAACTTGGATGACTTAACATTATTAAAGCAACTTAGAAAAGAGCAAACAAAGGTAAGTTAAATAAAATTTACATTCCTCGGGCAAAGGTTTCCCAACCATAGCTTTGAAAGTAAAGGCAATTTTTAATATGTAAAAATTCAAGTACAATATTATTATTACTTAAAAAAAAATAACCAAGAAAGCTAGGTGTGGTGGCTCTACTCCTTTAATGCAGTACTCAGAACACTGAAGTGGGAGAATTGTCCTGAGTTCAAGGCCAGCCTGGGTTACAGAGTGATTTCCAGGTCAGCCTGGGCTAGAGTAAGACCCTGTCTCCTCCCCCCCAAGGCCTGAAGATTAATGCTTTGTTTTTGCTACGCTTAAGTATCAATTAGTAAATGAATGTGTGCTTTGCAAGCAGATCCAGTGTGGCAGCTTTAGGAGTAAGCAGGTCCTTATTTTATTCTGTTGCCGGTCAGTGGCTCAGTTGGCAAAGGGCTTGCCATGCAGGTGCAAGACCCAAGTTCAGATCTCCAGAACTCTTGTAAAATCCAGGCATGGCGCCTGCCCTGTAATGCTAGCGCTCGGGAGGTGGAGACTGCGGTCCTTGGGGCTTGCTGGCCAGTGCCTCACGGTCAGTGAAAGACCTCAGAAACTACAGTGAAGAGATTGAGGGAAAACCAGGCATCAACTTCTGGCATCCACACGCATGAGCACACATGTGTGCACACACACACACACACACACACACACACACACACACACACACGAAATCTGTTGAAGTCAAGTGCAGTGAGTGGTTCGTGCTTTTTTATATAGTCCAGAGCCAAGATCCATAACAATATCTACTGAGTAGGACAATAAAATAAAATGAGGTATTAGCATATCTGTATTCAAGTTGTGCTGTTTTTATAGCCTAAGAGGGCAATGTCCTGCTGTTAGGTAATTTGTATTTCCTTTCAGCAGATTTGTTTTCGAGGCAGGGTCTCACTTTAGCCACGCTGTCATGGAACTCACTCTTTAGCCAGGCTGACTTCAAACAGCGCCCTCCTACCTCAGCTTCTCAAGTGGTGGCGCACGCCTTTAATCCCAGCACTCTGGAGGCAGAGGTAGGAGGATCGCCGTGAGTTCAAGGCAAACCTGGGACTACAAAGTGAGCTCCAGGTCAGCCTTGGCCAGTGTGAGAACCTTCCTGGAAAACAAAAACAAAAAAAGGCTAGAGATGGCTCGGCTGTTAGGGCACTTGCCTTCAGAGCCTCACAACCTGAGTTCGATTCCCCAGTACCCACATAAAGTCAGATGCACAAAGTGGCACGTGCATCTGGAGTTCATTTGCAGTGGCTGGAAGCCCTTATCTCTCTCTGCTTGCAAATAAGTAAAAAAAATTTTTTTTTTTTTTTAAGACAAAGCCCCCCAAAAAACCAACGATGGGATCATCTAGCCTACAGCCGTGCTTTGGTACCCTGGAGACCGGCTGGCTTCCTTCCAGACATCTCAAGTCTTGTGTGTAAAAGCTCATAGTCTTTGCTTTTACTCCTTTGATTTATTCTCCCTTACACTTTATTTTTTTATTTTTCCAAAAATGTTTTTGTTTATTAGAGACAGATTATGTTGCACTATATGTGTGAGATTTGTGATTCGTTTGGTGGATAAAGCCAAAGGTTGCCATCCCCTCAGCCTTCAGGAGGAAGCACACAGGGAGGAGGCGGCGGCCCTGCTTGCTTGCGTTCCAGCCCTTCTGTTGAGTGTGCTCCTCTTGACTTGCCTCAGCCACTGTCCTGCTGCTTGGCTCTGTGTCCCGTGACTCGTCACCTTCCCTCGATGCTCAGGAAGGCTTAGGTAGTATTCTTTAAAATTGAAGCCAGGCATGATGGCGCACACCTTTAACCCCAGCACTCGGGAGGCAGAGGTAGGAGGATCGCCGTGAGTTCAAGGCCACCCTGAGACTACAGAGTGAATTCCAGGCCAGCCTGGACTAGAGTGAGACCCTACCTTGAAAAACCAAAAAAAAAAAAAAAAAGATTGTTCAAGGTCTAGGTAACTTTTTTTTTCCCCTAGCCTAGACTGACCTGGAATTCACTGTGTGGTCTCAGGGTGGCCTTGAACTCATGGTGTTCCTCCTTCCTACCTCACTCGGCCTCTCGAGTGCTGGGATTAAAGGCGTGTGCCACCACGCTGGGTTCAGGTACCTTTTTTAGAGCTTGTTTGGGGTGCAGCAGAGAAGTGCAACTACTCGTGCCCTTGCCTGGAGTCTCAGATAGTCCATTCTCTCAGCGTCAGGAGCAGCGGGCAGGCAAGGGCACACACCCAGTCAGCCCTGCCAGTCAGCGAGGTGACAACTGTGCCAGCCTATCAGCGTCCCAGAACCCTAGATTGTGTTTGGTTTGGTTTTAAAGATTCCGACAGGGATCTGCTGGCCAGGACCAGGCGGAAGTAGAAAGCTCACTGTGAGTCCAGTCAGAGCCAAGTGACTTGTTCACGGAGAGCAAAGTTCACCGTCACCCACTGAGTGTTTGCAAGTGACCGTGTCACGGTATTTGCTCTGTCCCTTTGCCCTTGGTGCCCTGAAGGAATGCCAGGGTGCTGGCCACAGGGAGGGGCCAGGAGCCATCAGTGAGTTCAGGCCTGCTTTCCAAGCCTCACGCGATTAGAGGCCAGAGGGCAGCCGTGGGGAACGGAGGAACAAATAAAGAAAATGTGGATTTATTTTTTTCCCCCTTCATAGTTTGCTGTGAAGATTATGGGATCAGAGAGAACGCTTCCTCCTCGTTCTCTGGCAGAGGAGACTCCGTGTCATTGACAGGCATCCTCGCAGCCACCGGCTAGAAGTCGTACACTTGGGACTTTACCTTCTCTCCTCCCTCCGTGGCCTCAGTCAGCCTCTTTCCACGAGGTTGTGACTAGCCGGCGCCATCCGATCTTTCCCGAGCACGTTTCACTTGATACAGAGTCGCCTGTCTTCAAGTGTCCCTGTTCCTTACCCGAACCCTAGCTCACAGCCTGGCTGAATCTGTCATAGCTCTTGTGGCTTGTTAGTGGCCTTTGAGAGGAAGTGGACTTGTGTAAGGCTCAAAGCCTCCGAGGTGACGACAGTGAGTTGGTGGAATGATACTAGGAGTTCTAGAAGTTGGCTCTAAATCTGCAGTGTTCTAAACTGAAAACAGGTGCCAAGCCCAGGGAGTGGTTCTGAGGAAGTAAGTTAACTGCTTTGAGGCTTCTGTAAAATAGGCTTGACAATCATTTCTTGAATTTTCATTCTTGGTAAGGATTACGCTACATAATGTATGTTACATATAGGTTCCTTTGCTTCTTGAGAAACCGGAATATGGCATTGATCTTCACGTTTCTACCCAGTGGTTTCTTGCCTTGTTCCTCCACTACTTTAAAGGCACGTAAGGCGTTGGTCAGGAGGCAGAGAACTTGCTCGCCTCTCGCTGCTCTTAGGTTCTCTTTTGGGTTTGCAGAGCCCCTGTGCCCCAGGTGCTCTCAGACAGCCTCAGCCTCCCAGGTGTGTGGTCGCTGTGCTCACCTGGGGAGGTATGTTTTTACTGCTTATATTCCTGAATGTTTTCTGGACTAGACAGCTGCTTCTTACGCCCCTGATCAGATCCCTCTGGACCATTGCACGGTACGGTTCTGCCAGCTGGGCCTTGCAGTAGAATTGGCTGCTTTTCTGGCAGGTGATTAGGTTTGTCAGTTTTAAGGAAAGTTGAAAGACAGCATTTTATAGTCTTGGTCCTTTGGCTGTGTAGTTAAGGGGTGGGAAAATTGTCCCTGTTCTGGGTCACTTGGGCCTGATCTAGTCATTCCTTCCTCTCCTGCAACTTCATGTTTATTCCTCTGTGCCGTCTAAAACTAGAATTAGCACACGTGACTGCATTTTTAGTGAATCTTGCCGTGTTGCCCTCCATGGAAATTGTAGCAAGTTGTACTCTTGCTAAAAAATGATTAAGTAGACTCATTTCGTCATAGAATGGCTTCATTTGTACTATTTTATGCCTGAATAAGATGAACCTATCAGCCATTTGTGTTATTCTGTAAAATGCTTCAGTATTGGGGATTATTTTAAGAGCTAAAGGTGATTGTATTATGCAGCAAGGTTTGAGGAGCAGAACTTCATGACACGGAGGGAAGGGTGTGTGGGAGGAGGTCCCGAGCCTCCAACATGGAGAGTCGGGGAGACCAGGGCTGCTTCTCCTGAGATTTTCACTCGTTACAGTTCTTTCCTTTCTCTCTTGTAGTTGAAATGGATGCAGTCAGAGCTGAACGTGGAAGAAGTAGTCAATGACAGGAGCTGGAAGGTAAGGCGCGTGCTGGTTCTCGAGGGAACGAGGAGGGAAGCTGAGCAGGCAGGGAGGGGCAGAGACGTCTCTCCAGCCAACACCGAGGGCTGTGGCGTTCTTGGTGGTGAGGTGCTGTCCTGCCTCTGCGTAGAGGCACAGCAGGCACAGCTTTACAGGCACTGGAGATTCCACAACGTGCCACATAGCGGAATTGTGGTCCTGGTTGTGGGCACATTTGGGTTTGGTTTTGTTTGAGGTAGGCTCACGGTAGCTCAGGCTGACCTGCAACTTACTCTGTAGCCCAGGCTGGCCTCCAATTCACGGTGATCCTCCTACCTCAGCTTCTGAGCAGGCTCTTTGGACACATTTGATAATTTAGAGTTTCACTTACATTAACGGAAAATGTTCAAAGAGGTCATTTGTTAAAATTAGTTGTTAACAGCAGTTACTCGTGATCGGGTCTTATGTAGCCGAGAATGACTGAGTTGGGGCTCCTCCTGCCTCCACGTCCCCAGTGCTGGAGTCATGGGTGTGGACCACTGCGCCCCACTTAACGCAGTGCTGGGGTCCAAGCCTAGGGCTTTGTGCATCCAGGCAAGCACTCAACCAACTAAGCTACACCCTCAGCCCTTTTGTTTATTTCGTGTGTGTGTGTGTGTGTGTATGTGTGTTTTAATTTATCTAATCATGAAACGTCGTTGTAAATAGCTTTACTGGTACTTGGTAATAAAGCTTTCATAGTAAAGATGCTTTTTTGCCATGCCTGTGGTTTTGATTAAGAGCTGGATTGAGAACCGGATCTCAGGATTTTTAAAAAATATTCATTCATTTTCAAGCAGAGAGATACAGAGAGAGAGAGCACACCAGGGCCACCACCTTGTGGGTCTAGCTCATGTGGGACCTGGGGAATTGAACCTGGGGCCTTAGGCACTGGAGGCAAGTGCCTTATCCACTGAGGCATCTCTCGTCAGGATTTTATACATAGTCAAAAATTACAAAATCTAACATGAGTTTTCTGAAAAGATGTTTTTTTTTGTTTGGTTTTTCTAGGTAGGGTCTCACTCTAGCCCAGGCTGACCTGGAATTCACTATGTAGTCTCAGGGTGGCCTTGAACTCATGGTGATCCTCCTGCCTCTGCCTCCTGAGTGCTGGGATTAAAGGCGTGCACTACCATGCCCAGCTCTGAAAAGATTTGTTTACCCTTCTCCAAAAGTTCTTATGCAAATTTCCAAATAGCAAAACCTTACTGAAAGAACGCCCTGATAATTCTGTTTTAGCAATTGTGTCAATTAATATTCATAGTTTTTAGGAAATAAGGTGAACAAAATGATTATAAATTCATACAATCAGCAAAGATGAGGCTAGCCAGCAAATGAACATTAAAATGGTCTTGTATATCAGCGTCTTTTCTATACGTAACACCTAATTTGACCTGCTTAAGAAGCTCCTGTTTCCTAAATCTACTGACCTGAATGAACACGGTAAGGTCTGAACTCGGATCCAGGTCTGGCTCGTCCTGGATGGCTCAGTGACGTGGGTCTGTTTTAATATCGCAGGTGTTTAATGAACGATGCCGAATTCACTTCAAGCCTCCAAAGAAGGAGTGAAGGGGCACTTTTCTTCTTTAAGGACTGGGTCATCTCATCGAGCTAAGCGTGACAGGCATCAGCCGGGTGGGCTTCCCAGGACAGCCTCTGAGCCAGCAGTCCAGGACGCTTAGCCAAGCCCTCAAGTCCAAATCATTCTCATAATTATACAGTAATCAACTGCTATTTTATACTGAATCTGTAAAAAATGTTTTGTAACTATTAAAATAATTTTTTGACTCAGTGTGCATATTTATTTGGTGGCTTTGCAAGTTGAGATAGTAATTATGAGAGAATTTCCACATCTTTATACTTTTATTGGCTTTTACAAATTACTTGGTATGAATGTGGACTTTTTTAGTCATTGATCATTGTGGGTTTATTATAAATTGGCAGTGTTACAAACGGAATCCTGTCCAAAGAAGCTCTCTTAGTACCTTAATTTTTCTTGTTGAATCCAAGCACAGTGATCCCTATAATCCCTGCTTGGGAGGCTGAGACGGGATTGCCACGGGAGGCCAGCCTGGGGGGGGACGGGACGGACTTGTTTCCAGATGTAGAAACTTGGGTGGAATCTTTTTACGTGGACACATATATCTAAAACAGGGAAAGGCAGATAGTGAATGACTGTTTCAAAGAATCTTGTCATTACAGCTTTGGGCACTGAAGAAGAGCCTGGCTGGGCACCGTCCCTGCTGTTTCATGGTTCTCTAAATCTAAGCTCACACAGGCTCAACTGAGTACCGGGTTCTTGGCTCGGGGTCTCAAAGCTGACGTCCAGCTGAGGAGGAGGTGGGCTCTTGTCTGAGTCTGAGCCCATTGAGTTTGTTGGTAGAAGCGCTGCCTAACAGCTCACTACAGGCTGGCTGGTTTAGATCCTGGACTTGTAGAAGTGAGGTCTCTCCCCATTTGCAGCACGTGGTCTCCTCAGTCTTCGCACCAGAGGTGCTGTATCGAATCTTCATGCCGAAGCTGTCTCTGACTTCTCTTTCTGCTGTGAGCGAGGTAGTGTGTATGATTAGATTCGTTCTCCCATGATGCTGCTTTTTAAGTTGAGAACTTATATAAGTTCCCATCCCATTGTTCTCTCTTTTAAAGTAGTCCTTTCGCTGTTTTGTGTTCTTGTGGGGTGTCAGTAACCACTGTGGGGGTCACAAATGTACCAGTGGTTCATCTGAGGTAAGAAGTACATAATGCTACTTCTGAATAACTGAGTCAACATGTTATAATCTGAAAATCACTTTTACCAAGTAATATCACAAATGTGATATCTCATTAAAATCTGAAGCATTAGTACATTTTGGGGACCCACTTTAGGGTTCTGCCTCTTAATCTAGACTCAAGCCCCCTGTCCAGCTGGTAGCCTGGGTCACTTCACCAGCGGATGTACTTGGAGGTAAAGCCACAAAGAAGGGCTTCCTGTTCCATCACAGAGCAGAAGTGTGCACTCTGCCCTTTGCTGGGGAGACAGGAACTGAGGGCGTAGCCCAGAGTTACTTACCCAGCACATGCAAGGCTGGCACCACACCACAAAAAAAGGGGAGAAATAGAAGATTATGTCATCTCAACAAAAATCTCTTCAGGGACACCAGTGAACAATTTTTTCTGTTAAGTTGGTGTGTAATAATTTTTGGTTTTTTGGGCTGAAGAGATGGCTTAGCGGTTAAGGCATTTGCCTGCAATGCAGAAGGACCTGAGTTTGAGTCCCTAGTGCCCACATAAAAAAAGCCAGATGCACAAGAGGGCGCATGCATCTGGAGTTCATTTGCAGGGGATGGAAGCCCTGGTGTGCCCATTCTCTCTTTTTTTTCTCTCTCTCTCTCCCTCCCTCTCTCTCTAATAAATAAAATATTTTAAAAAATAAAAATAAATAATTTTTGGTTTTTCAGGGTAGGGTATCATTCTAGGCCAGGCTAACCTGGAACTCTCTGTAGCCCCAGGCTGGCCTCTAACTCACTGGAATCCTCCTACCTCTGCCTCGCTACCATGCCTGTTTGTTACCTGTTTAATGACTGACTTTCCACTTTCCTCCGCCAGACTGAAAGCTCACATGGTTCTCAGTGCTTGGAATAGATGAGGCACTCACCCCCGTCTCCGTCCTGATCTTGTAGTCTGTGCTCTGCTTCCCTTGGAGCTCGGGTAGCAAGGAAAGGTGAGGGTGCAAGTGAAAATTTGCTGGTGTATCTAAGGAAGGGTGCTAGAGGCAGTGTTTATTTCCCGTTCTTCACCTTAGCTGTAGAAACAATCCGTAGCAGTAAGTCATCACCTGCCAGGAAATTACTTTGAATGTAGTGGATTTCTTTCTCCAGTGAAGGCAAAGTGAATTAATGGAATTTTTAGGAAGACAACTATAAGCTATAGACTTGCTTCAGGTCGGCGTGGTGGTGCACGCCTTTAATCCCAGCACTCAGGAGGTAGAGATGTGTGGCCAGTCTGAGACTGCATAGTGAATTCCAGGTCAGCCTGGGCTAAAGTGACACCTTAACCCTGAAAAAAACGAAACAAAAAAGACTTGTTTCATGATGGGAAGATACTGCACGTGAATGGAGGCCAGAGGTAGTGGTGGTGAGACGCAGACGTCAAGAGAGACGACAAAGTCAGTAATACAGAGAGGATGTAACAAACCATACACGACCAGCAGCAAGGCACGGGCTTGAAGGGAGAGGTAGTTGAAGTAGAATAATAATAAGGAGCCCTGCATGTCGGCACGTGAGGGCAGGATGACCTCTATACTGCATACAGTATAATATATATACTGGCCTGAGCTACAATTATGAGACCCATCTCAGAACAACAAAAGCAAAAAAATAAAGACACGGGTGATAAAGAACTCTCATACACTACTTTTAGTGCTGGACAGATTATTCAGACAGAAAATTAGTAAGGAAACTGGTCTAATGGGCCTATCAGACTTCATCAACAGCATTGTTCTCAGTCACACAACCTTCCCCAGGATGTATCACTGAGCCATCCCTGCAGCCCCTCCGCATCGTTTTCTCCCCCCAGGTAGGTTCTCACTCGAGCTCAGGCTGACATGGAATTCACTCTGGAGTCCCAGGCCGGCCACCAACTCACAGCGATCCTCCCAAGTGCTGGGACTGAAGGCGTGCGTCACTCCTGGCTCCTGGTTTGTGAGAGAGTTTCTCACTGAATCTGCATTCTACCTATTGGGCGAGGCTGCTGGCCAGCAAGCATCCCCTAAGCATCCTGAGTCCTCGGGTCTCTGGAGTGCTGGAATTACAGACACGGTCACAGGTACTGGGTGTTAGGGATCCGAACTCGGGTCCTCATGCTTGTATGTAAGCACTTTACTCACTGAGCCGTCTCTCCAACTCCAGAATAAAAATATATCTGTAAAGTACCTGATCTGACTTTAAAATGTGAGGTTGGAGATGGAACCCTGGACTGGTGGTTGATCAACCGCAGGGCACAAAGAGTTTGTGGCCCTGATCTAACCTGCCTGGGGGGGTGGGGGTCCTAAATGTAATTGCATTAGGCCTGGCTAGTTGGTTTTTTTTTTT
>PVHP010031955.1:0-20659 GCA_004024765.1 Zapus hudsonius | reverse complement strand
TCATTCCAGACATTCATTTATACTAGACATCGGGCCACTGTTCACAGTACTGTTAAGAACTTGACATTGCAGCTAGTTGTTGACCATGGAGACCACTGATGCCCCCAAGCCATTATAGGCTATTGCCAAGGCTCTTGGTTGCCCACCAGAACTAGGTGGTAAGACCCTATGGCTGAAGACACTGCATGCTTGGGCTGCAGGACACTGAGAAATCAAGCTGTATCTGAGATGGAAGCCACCTCCATGCTGACTAGCTGCCAGGATGCTAGAAAGATCTATGCAGCCTGTTGGGGGAGAAAAGTCATCAAGAGCGCTACCCAGCAGTGGATCTTGTGAGCTCTATGGCTGTCCAGCCAGGCCGAATGTACCAATAGAATGGTCCAATAGTGGCATGTCTGCAGTGGCTAACTGCTCTCCGATTGGACTTGAGGCCCACTCCATTCAGGCCTAGTACTGAAAGCCTAATGAAAAGCACATGACTGAGGTGGTCATAAGCCCTAGGGGGATGCTAGTCTGCTGTTTGGCTATATATATAATAGATATTTTGCCCACCAAACTGCCCTCTAAATACGTATGTTTAGGCCCATATATTAATGCTATTCTCACTTTTGGTTAGAGAAGCTTGTCTTGAAAGATGGCAGTGACCACTGGGGTGATTCAAAACTCACCAAAGTGCTGAGAAGAAGGGACAGTGGAGTGTTCAGAACTAGTGAGACATCTCTGTCACACCCTCCGGGGCTCATGGACCACTGTGGAAGAGGTGGAGGAAAGAATGTAAGAGCCAAAGGAAGGGGAGGAGTGCTTACGATGCTGTCTTCCAGACACAGTGAGGCCAAGATATTCCTGACCTCACAGTGGCTGATGCTACCTACCCAAGACCTGCCTAACAGGAGGGAAAAGATGACGACATCTCCGAATAGAAGAGAGATGAGTTGGAAAGAAAGGATTCAGTGGACAGAGGATTTGGGAAGAGGAAAAGGGAGGAGTGGGAGGGGGTTCTAATCATGGAGTATTTGTATATTTATGGAAGTTCTCAATCTAGGGTCTAGAGATGTTTCTCCTCCTTGCTAGTTAGTTAGCTTGACACCTTTTTATGCTAACAGAAGAGAGGAGACCCTTGTATCAGAGAGAAAAGACTGTTTATCAGCCAACCAGAGTGGTAACTAGAGTATTATTGTAATGATTTCCTAAGCCCCGACTTCCACAGGTGACACAAAGAGGCCAGATGACACCTGTACACTTAGAGGAGAGGGGCCCTGAGTGTAAGGACCTGGACTCTTCTACCAGACAGTCTATCTGCCTCTTTCTCTGGAAGGAGACACCACTTTTTTTTAAATATATATTTATTGTCCATAATGAGTTACATTATTTAGTGGGCAAACAATGCGTTGTTATCCCGAATTCCCCAATTCCCCCCCTCCCCATCCCTGATCAGTTGGATATCCTCCTCCGTGGGCTGTCTGTATTAGTCCTTGTGGCAAGGGATCCTGGATAGCCTAGTACTCAGCCCGGTTCTCCTGGCCCAAGTGTGTTGTTACTGAGGGGTGCCATGCCTCTGGACAGAGGAGACACCACTTTTAACTTCTAAAAATGTTTGATCTGTAGATATCTTTAAAAAGATGATCCAGGCCGAAGAGCAGGTAGTACCGCAGAGAACTATCTCACATGAAGATGGGTGCCCAGTGGGCCCTGAATTGTTGAATGAATATCAAATGCTTAATGCAGCGCACTGGGATTGAATAAGCTGTGGTTTCTTTTTCTTTAAATTAATTAATTTATTTGAGAGAGAGAGAGAGAGAGAAACAGAGGGAAAGAGAATGGGTGCTCCAGGGCCTCTTGCCACTGTAAATGAACTTCAGACACAGGCACCACGTGGTGCATCTGGCTTTCTGTGGGTACTGGGGAATCGAACCCAGGCCATCAAGCTTTGCAATGAAGCACTTTTAACTGGTGAGCTGTCTTTCCAGACCTAAGCTCTCTCTCTCTCTCTCTCTCTCTCTCTCTCGCTCGCTCGCTCGCTCTCGCTCTCTCTCTCTCTCTCTCTCGCTCTCTCTCTCTCAATTGTTGTTTTCTCTCTGTCTCTCTCTCTCTCTGTGTCTAAATTGTTGTTTGTTTTGTGAGTTAGCGTCTTGCTTTAGCCCAGGCTAACCTAGAATTCACTATGTATTCTCAGGCTGGCCTCAAACTCACAGTGATCCTTCTACCTCACCTCCTCAATGCTGGGATTAAAGCAGGGGCCACCACGCCTGGCCCAAAACTGTGGTTTCTAACATACATTCCCATCATCTTGCTTGGGAATGAATACCAAGTGCTTGTGCCCAGGGCCCACATGCCTGGATTTAAACCCTCCTTATCTTTCCCAAGCTTTGCAGCTCCAGCCTTGACTTCCTCACTCCATCCAGAGAGCTGGCGTGACTAAGTAAACCGATACAATTGAAAGTGCTTAGTGTGCTACCTAATTCCTGGAAATCAACTAATGAATAGAGTTCAACCTGAAATTCTTATCTTTTGTTGAGATACTGTGATGGGGAGGTGTGCTGGGCTGGGGGGAGGTCAGTGTGAAGCGGCAAGAAAGTATCCGAGGAGAGCCAGATGTGTCTCTGAGCCCCACCTTCTTGTCTCATTAACCCTGTGACCTTGGGTGAGCCACTTAACCTCTGAGCCCCTTGCCTCATCTGTGCTATAGATACAAGAATTTCTTCTACCTCACTGGACACGCGGAGGCTAATGTCGCATGATGGACGCGAAAGGCACTGTACGCCTGTAATGCTCAGCGTGCAGCCTTCTCGAAGGCACTGAGGATGGAGTCTGAGCTCATCTCTGGGGAGAATTCGATCTCTCCTTTACATCCTCTGATCGCCGTGCTACATTGGAAGTGGAGTGCTGGCCCTCACTCCAATGACTGCATGCGAATCAAGTTACACCAGTGAAGTTTGTCTAAGGCCTCAACCTTTAGCACTGGAGGGACCATCTGGGGAGGAAAGACCATCTCATTACAAAGGGTAATTGGCTTGCAGCTGAATCAGTCAGTAGCTGACATTTATCAAGCGTTTTCAATGGGCCATGCCCTGGTTTTAGCTTTTTTTGAATATGAATTATTTCTTATTAAAACCTTGACATCTCATTTATTGCTGGACACTCCACTGTCACTTCTTCTCAACACGTTGGTGAGTTCTGAGTCTCCCCAGTGGTCACCGCCATCTGAGAAGAGAAGCTTCCCTAACCAAAAGTGAGAGTAGCATTACTAGAAGGGCATCAACACACGTATTTAAAGAGCTCCTTGGTGGGCACGAGATACCCATGAAGCCAGACAGCAGAAGGAGGTTCTGTCCTCGCTTGAGCCACAGTTTGTCTGCTAATTTCTCCCCCACCCCTTGACCCTTCTGCTTCCTCCAATTCTATCTTCTTTCGAAATTTGTTCTTGCCTTCTTCAGTGTTGTTCTCTGGAACTTTATTTTGTTTTGCAATTTTTATCTCTGGCTCTCCATTGGTAAATATTTAACTTTATAAGAAACTGCACACTGTTCCAAGGTGATTGGTTGTACTGTTTAGAACTCCCACCAGGAGTATCTGAGAGGGCTCGTTGGTGGCACTTAGTATCTTGAATTGCTTTAATTTAGCCCATCTAAGAATTGTGGAGGCGTGAATCATGGTGTCACAGTCTCTGATCACTGTGCTGTTAATATGTGTACCTATTGAGTAGCCTCACATTTTTGCTGTTGTTTTGTTTTTGATGGAGAACTTCTCTCTCTTTTTTTGCTAGATTTTAGTTTGATTTTTTTTCAAGGTAGGGTCCCACTCTAGCCCAAGCTGACCTGGAACTCACTCTGTAGTCCCAGGCTGGCTTCAAATGTCCAGTGATCCTCCTACCTCTGCCTGGGGCATACACCACCATGACCAGCTAGTTTTGTTGTTGGTAAGTTTTCATTATTGAGTTGTGAGATCTTTGTGGTGGCTGTCTGACCCCATTGCATTTTCTTGTCGCGATTCCCTTAAGTACACCATAGGATTCTAGTTCCTTGAGTAATGGGTCTTCAGTACTGTGGGCTTTTACTAGACTGGGGTTGGGTTGGGGGTTGGCTGGGGAGAGATGGGAGTGATGCCAAAGAATCAGTCTGTCTGTAAAGGCTCAGCATGTCTGTGTTGTAGTGCTTCCCCCAGCTTGCTTGTTGCTCAATGCCAGCCTCAAAGAGGGACACCCCATCTTTGATAAGCCTTCTTCTAAATGCCTTTTGTCTTCCGTACAGGAAGGACTCTACAGACCCTTATTTCCCTGGTAGCCAAACTCCATGCTATAGCTGGGGTTGTTCTGGAGAAAGTTTCTGTTTTCTCTCTCATCCTAGCAGAGCCTTATTTTGTATAGGATCATGACCCTTCTCCCCCAGTAGCTGTTATTGTTATTTTGAGGCAGAATCTCACTCTAGCCCAGGCTAACCTGGAACTCACTCTATAGCTCAGACTAACCTTGAACTCACAGTAATCCGCTTACCTCAGCCTCCCAAGTGCTAGTATTAAAGGCGTGTGCCACCCTGCCTGGCTTGAAGTAGGTTTTGTCTTGAGTTAGTTTCCTGCCAGCCTATGGACAGCAGATGTGTTCTGCTTCTAACCCTCCCCAGTAGCAGCAGGTACAATATTCTAGAAAAAACAGTGAGCTTCCTGAGTGTTCTCGTGCTTTCTCGTTATGGATAGAAGTGGCAGAGAGGGCTGGGGTGCCTACCTACATATCAAATACTTCACCTTCCATTTCCAAATTATCTCTTCCAGTCTCTTTCATCCTCCCTGTCTTTCTTGGAGTTACACGTGTGTCTGTTGTGCTGTGAGGTCCCAAGAGGGCTTGACTTCCTTGATCGTGGCAGGGAAAGCCTGGCAGAGCAGACACTGTTGCATGACATCTTGTCACAGCAGCAGGAAGAAGCGGTCTGGGTGAGCTAGTAAGCCCTGGCAAGGGAGGTTGGATTATGTAATCCCAAGGTCCAGTGGCACACCTCCTAGCAAGGTCCATCTCCCAAAGGCTCCGGCGGCTGGGGACTAAGTAGGAGGTTTGATCCCAAGCATTTGATGTTATGAGAGACAGTTCACATCCAAACCACCAAACCGTGTAACCTCAGCTCCCTAATTTAATCAAGGAAAGTTATGAATTTGCAAATTATATGGGATTTATGTCACTTCCATAGTAGGACTGATGTTCTTTGTGCAACTTTCTACATTTGTCACAAAAGTGCCAACTCCCACAACTGTCAAAGTCCTAGCTCAAAAGGAGATCACACTGCCACCTGGGGTCCAATGAGAAGAGCTGAGTCATGTAGTTGTGCCCACCTGCAAAGAATTCTCCGAATATAATCCCGTCGTGTGCCCTGGAAGAAGAGACGAAACATGTAGTCAATGACTAGAATTCTGGGAATGGAGCAATTGAAAAGCACTGTAAGACAGTGAAATTTAGGAAAATTGGGCTTGTGGGACTGAGAGACGGTGCTTGTGGTCCAAGCCTACACGATATGAAGGATGGGGTGGGCATATAAGCATTTGAGGTATCTAGTTTCGTTCTATAAGAGCTGGTTGTAGTCTGTGTGTGTGTGTGTGTGTGTGTGTGTGTGTGTGTGTGTGTGTGTGTGCGCGCGCGCGCGCACAATGTTTTTTTCAGGCCTCTTTGAGAATGCTGTGAACACATTCAAGATGGCTTTGTGTTTCTTCCAGAAGCAGCCCAGACATGAGTATTTAAGCAGATAGTTCTCATTTGGGGGTTCAAGTTGAAGGCATAGCCACTTTCTCAGTAATGTTGTCTTCATGAAAAAAGCAAACTCTGACAAAAGTAGTAATGGAGATAATCTGTGGGAATGAAATAAAAGCTTCTGGTTGGATAAGTTGTAGCTCACATATGTGTACTCAAATTCCATTGGCTAAAGCCGGTTTAAGGACCAAGTCTAGACAGTCCATTTTCCATCAAACTCTGTTGGCTCTGGTTTAATTCCCCAGCACCCATGTAAAGATGCAAAATGGGGTGCAAGTGTCTGGAGTTCCTGGTGTGCCCATACACACAAAAGAATGAAAGAGAGAGAGAGAGAGAGAGAGAGAGAGAGAGAGAGAGAGAGAGAGAGAGAGAAGGGTGGATGAAAGAAGGAAAGGAAGGAAGGAAGAAAGAATGAATGAATGAAAGACAGATCATGGAGACTAGTAGTTTTATTTTTTAAAAAAAGTTTGTTTTGGGCTGGAGAGATGGCTTAGCAGTTAAGGCCCTTGCTTGCAAAGCAGAAGAACCTGAGTTCAATTCCCCAGTGCCCACGTAAAGCCAGATGCACAAAGTGGTACCTGTGTCTGGAGTTCATTTGCAGTGGCTGGAGGCCTGGCGTACCTATTCTCTCTATCTGCTTCTATATCTTACTCTCAAAAAAATTTTTTAAAAATAAAGAAAACTTTAAAAAATTGTGTTTAAAAAAAAGTTGGTTTTAAATCACAGTGCCAACCCAGGTTGACCAGTGACGGTCTCCTGATAGCAAAGCCCACGGGCAGCACAGACTGTTATATAGCAGATTTGTGTTCTAGTGTCTCCTTACAAAGAAGCCAGCAGGGTTCAGTCATGAGGGCTCTCCCTCGATGGCTTTATCTAGTCCTAATTACCACCAAGCCTCAGTTTATAAATCTTAATGTGATTTTTCCTGCTTTCTCATTTTTCTTTCTTCTCTGTATTTGCTGCTGAGACAAAACACTCAACCAGAAGCAGCTTTGGGGGTGGAAAGGTTTATTTTAGCTTATAGTTTTGAGGGAAAGTTCCATGATGGCAGAGCAGGCAGCCAGAGGATCACATCTTGCCACTTCAGCAGAGAGAAAGCAGCAAGAGTGTGTGAGCACTGGCCAGGGGGCTGGATTATACAATCCCTAGGCCCGCCTCCAGCAAGACTGAACCTCCCAAAGCCTCCACCAGTTGGGAACTAAGAAGGGCGCTTAAATGTGAACATGAGGGTATGGGGGACATTTTACATTCAAGCCCCAGCCCTTGGGCCTTCTGCTTCAGCCATGCCAGTCCCCTTGCTGCTCCTCTGGGACACAGTATATGGCCAAAACTTCACCTTATTCCACTTTCTCCACAGGATGCTTCCCTTCAAATAGTTGCCTAGCTGGCCCCTCCCTGTATTGGTCAGCTTCCCCAATATCACAATAAAATGCCCAACACTGACTACTTATGAAGTAAAACAAAAGGTGTATTTCAGTTCTGGGGGTTCAAGTCCAACTAATGGGCTTCTAATAATGGTGATGCATCTGAACTTTCCATGAAGCCTCACTTCCTAAAGGCCTCTCGTACCCACCAGTAATACCACCCCGAGGAGCACACGTGTGTGAGAGACACTACTTATTTGAAGCCATAGCACCACCTTCTTTTATTTATTTATTTATTTTTTTTAAATATATATTTATTGTCCATAATGAGTTACATTATTTAGTGGGCAAACCATGCGTTGTTATCCCGAATTCCCCAATTCCCCCCCTCCCCATCCCTGATCAGTTGTATATCCTCCTCCGTGGGCTGTCTGTATTAGTCCTTGTGGCAAGGGATCCTGTATATCTCTGAAGTCTTTTCTTAAGTGACCTCTCTTGTTAAAGAGCCATTCCTGACGATTGTCCTAAACAGTGCCTTCTCCTTCCCTGACATTCCAAATTCTCCTTATTTTTTCTTGCTTTTTATTTTCTTTTTTTCCCTTTTTCTCCTGGGCACTTACCACAATGTTTCATAAGTCTGTTTTGAACAATTAAGCTTCTTTTGGCCAAGGACATTATCTTGGTAACCCCAGTGCTTAGAAAAATGCCCAGTACAAAAGCAGTCATTAAATCAATGAAACTGGGTGAAAGCTTTTTACTATTTCATCCTGCTTTCCAAATGGCATGGGAGCAGTGTATAAAAATGTTATACCAGGCTGGAGAGATGACTCAAAAGCTAAGGTGCTTGCCTGCAAAGCCTAATAACCTGGGTTTGAGTGCCCAGGGCCCATGTAAAGCCAGATGCACAAAGTGGCCCATGCACCTGGAGTTCATTTGCAGCGTCTGGAGGCCCTGGTGTGCCCATTCTCTCTCTCTCTCTCTCTCTCTCTCTCTCTCTCTCTCTCTCTCTCTCTCTCTCTCCTTGCCAATAAATAAAAGTATTTTTTAAAAAGAGAAATTTCACTCACATTCTTACATTATCACAGCTACGAAACATAATTTTTAAAAATAAAAACACTAACAAAAGCAATAAAAAAATGTTATACCAAACTGGGCGTGGTGGCGCACGCTTTTAATCCCAGCACTCAGGAGGCAGAGGTAGGAGGATTGTCCTTAGTTCAAGGCCACTCTGAGACTACATAGTGAATTCCAGGTCAGCCTGGACTAGAGTGAGACCCTGCCTCGAAAAACAAAACAAAACAAAAAGTTATACCAAGACAAAGACGGAGGGAAAGTGAGCCTTCCCCAGCTTTTCTTAGAGAGACTTAGTTGTTAGTATGAAATTCCGTGCTCTTAACTGACTAGAAGCCCCTGAGCAGGGGATAAGCATTTAAAATTACCTTCCTTCTTTTCTCCTGTGTGTGAGCTCCCAGGGCTGCACGTGGATGTGGACTTCCTTGGAAGAATAGCATTGACCGGCAGGGGTGGAGATGCCCCTAGCTAATGATGTTGTTAAGGACTTTCCTTTATGGAAGGTGCTCTGGATCCTAGACCTTGGAGTTGTGAGCTTACTGTGGCAACCAAATTGGGACTAGGAGGTGTCATTTAGGTCTTGGTGGTGATGATGTTTTCCCAGTGCTGGTTGTTGGAGCCACAGGAGACAAAGCTTCTATCCCAGCTCTTCTGCTGTTAGCGTGGGTCAATGAGAAACATAACCTGTTCTCTTCTGCTCTTCCAGACATGTACACCTACCTCATAGTCAAAGAGGATCCCTGGGGGATCTTCTTGAAGATCTGGCCTCGGTCCTTCAGAAGGTCTAACGAGTCACTTCCCAACATTCCATGCAAGGAAGGGCAGAAGAACTGGGCAGCACAAAACTAGTGGAGAGACGACATAGTTCTGAGGCCGAATGGCCAGCAGGCTCTATGTTGGGTCATCTCAGAGACTGCTTGTAACAGGAGCCACTCCGTTCCCAGCCCTGACAACTTCTAAAGCTTTTCTTAAGGACTCTGTCTCTGCTCCTGGGGCAATTAGGAAAGGCATCCAATTTTCCCAAATATTTTGCAAGTTAGTCTTCTTATCTGACACAGGGCATCTTGCCCGTGGCTGGGCTTAGCAGTGCTGGCTGCGGACTCACTCTATGGATTTGTAGATTTAAGCCCTCAGGACAATGTGTATAAGGAGGGCAACCTTTCTACCATGGGACAATGGCCTTGATCAAGCCCTCTGCTCCCATTCACTTTCCTAAATAGCAATTGGTGTGTGTGTGTGTGGGGGGGGGGTGCTCAGGTACTATCTGGTCCTCTCCCCTAAAAGTAATTGCCTTCATCATAAAGGGAAGCCCAGTTGTGGGGAGGGGAGATGAGTTCTTACTCTGGGGTAACTTGTGAGCTGGGAAAACAGGCAATGACAACATTTCAGGAATACCTCTTGTAATTATTCTCATTGTAAAATTTAAAGCAAAAGTTGTTACTGGCTGGCTGGTGCTGTTAACTAATTGTCAGACAACAGAAAAACTCAGGGCAGCCAGCAAAGTCCCTACTGAGATTTCTCTGGCAACAAATGAAAGCTTTGGCTGTGACCCCCTGAGGGACCACTGAGCCAAAGCCCTCTTCTGTGGGCACCCCTCCCCCACACTCTGGGCTTTGGTGGATATAAATGTGTGTGGTGGGATGCGAGCATGCTAGCTCTCAATATAAGGCAGCTGCACAACTCCGCCCAGGGACACTATACCAGCATGATTTATCCCACACCTCAGAGCTAGGGTGACCCGTCTCAAAGGACAATAATTTGAAGGCATTGTTTACAAATCAATCCCCCTTCTAAATAGACTCTTGGAAGAGTGGACCCCTCCACTTACCCAGCCTAGGCCCACCTGTCACTGGGACTTCCTAACCAGTTCAATAACTGTTCAATAATCTTTTTAATCCCCTCTCTTTGAAACGCAGAGCCAGCTGACATGGAGTTCCTCAAAAGAAAGGCTCCCTCCACCCCTACCTCTACAGGTAGCTGTGGATCCAGGCTAATTCCCCACTTAAAAAGCCTTAATTGGCTTATGGGGTGCCTGAAAGATCTCTCCCTTGTATTTACAAGGTGAAAGGAAATGAAGGGTTCCAAACGCCCTTGTCTGCCTCTCCCTGGGTCTTGGTGGACATCAAATCATCCGAGTTTTATTTTAAAAGTAAGATTGGAGGGTTTGGGAATGGTTAGGGGAAGTGTTTCACTTTACAGGTGGAGCCACAGGGGAAGGAAGAAAAGTCCCAGACACTAACATCAGGCAAGGAATATGGTGACTCTTTTTTTTTCTTAGTTTTTATTTATGTGAAGCATCTGCAGTACAAAAAAGTAAACTTTAATAGCTCATAATAATAGAATAAACTCTTTATGTACAAAAATACATTTTCATATGAATGAAGCATTCTGAATAAATTAAAATACCCTCCAGCCCCGTGCCTGAATAGTTATGCGAGCGCCGAGGTTCTTCTTGGAGCTGGCCCGCAGTGGTGGGGGTCGGGGGGATCCATAATGCATGAAGCCCACTTCTTGTGTCTCCCTTTTAAGCCTTTTCATTGTATTGTCAGCCGACTCAAACCGAATTTTCATGCTCGTTTTTCTTCATTAGAGTTCTACAAATTGTAAAATTGACTTTTCACCTCTTCTTCAGGGGCTCATCTGTCCCTTTTCCAAATCACACTGAAGTGGAGGCTGGGGTCGGTTCGGAGCCAGCCACAAAGGAGGTTTTGTGGAATTCACAAAGTGCAAAAGGAAAGGCCATCTAGGGGCGGGCAGGAGGGGCCTAGGGGCCGAAGGCTGGAGGGACAGACCAAGGGGGTTGTCAGCAAGGGTGCAGCGACCTAAGGAGAGACTCAGGTATCCCCCCACCACTCTTTTAGTGATTCCCCTTCCTCCCTCCACTTGTGGGGAGGGAGGTTCTGAGGCCTCAGCTGGGTCCCCATCTGTTGCCCACTGACGGGTGTGGGGGCAGGTAACGGTGTCTACAAAGACCTAGTGGTAAGGGATGAAACAGGGCGTAGTGTGGAGCAGGTCTTTGGGCAGCCCGGGGAAGGAGAAAAGGGGGTCACCGGGACCGTAGGCGAAGTCTTCAGAGGCAGCAGGACTACTGGGGTTCGAGAGAGGCGACGCCACGGCGGTGCAGGGGGAGGCGGCGGCTCCGGAGCCCCAGGACTCCGCATCGCTGGAGGGACTCAGGGGTCCTGCGGGCAGACAGGGGGTGCATTGGGGTGGTGGGAGGCGCTCCCTGGCACCGCTCCCGGGGAGCCCTTGATCTGCCAGGCGCAGTGTCTCGGCCAGGGCCCAGATGTAGTTGTAGGCGAAGCGAAGCGTCTCGATCTTGGTGAGCTTGGTGTCGTCGGGGAAGGAGGGCAGCACGCTGCGCAGGGCGTCCAGCGCGGCATTCAGGTTGTGCATACGGTTGCGCTCGCGGTCATTGGCCTTGACCCTGCGGCTCCTGCGCAGGGAGTGAAGAAGCGCCTCGGAGCGCACTCGGGCTCTGCCCCGCCGGCGTCGCCGCTCCTGCTCCTCGTCCTGAGCGCCGGGGACATCTGACGTCCCCGAGGAGATCGAGGACGCACCTCTGTGCATGGGCACCGATGGTCCCGAGGCAGAGGCTAGGGGTCGGGGCCTGGCATAGTCCTCCTCGTCGGTGAGGAAGGTGGACATGTCGCTGCTGCTGCTGGCACAATCGAGATCGGAGAGGCAGGTGTCCAGAGGGGCAGGCATCCTTGCGCCTTGCAGGACCGTCGGACGGATGGGAGGAGGATGCTTAGAAGGGAGAAGCCTGGACCGTCTGGGGGGCGCACTTACGTTCCCAACGGCCTGGGGGTTACTTTGTAGCTGCTGCGGGCGCAAGAGGCCTGGAAAAGTTCAGGGACTCCTGGGGCACTGGCTTTGCCTCGTTGCCTCGCCTGCAGGAGCCACGCGCCGGACCGGTCTCCCGAGTGATGTCACCGGAGATCAGATCAGCTCGTGTGAGCACCGAGTGTGGCACACGACAGGCCTCAGGACCCCTTAAGTACCCAGCGCAACAATGGGAGCCTTCCCCCCCCCCCCCACCCCATGGCCCCCCCTTCCCTTCCCACCTCCGCCCCCAAAGGCGGCGCCCGGGGGAATGGACCTCGGCGGCAAGTCAGCCCCGTGCGCCGCCGGGTATTTGCATAATTTATGCTTGCGGGAGGCCACCCGCCCCGCCCCTCCCGGAGTGTGCCCGTAATTACCGCCGGCCAATCGGCGCGGCCCGTCCGTGGAGCGGGGCTCGGCTAAAGCTGCGAGACCCGGGCGGGGGCGATTAGCAGCCCGAGGCACGCTCCTCCGGGGGCAGCCGGGCACCCCTCGCCGGGGTGGGATGGGGAGGCGGGGCGCTGGCAGGGAAGTGAGAGCTGGCTGGCCCGGAGGCTAGGCTTGCATCCCCTTCCAGCTGTGGACTGATGGCCTGAATTTGGGCCAAGTGATTGATTGCACCTCTTCAACGCTCTCTCTCTCTCTCTCTCTCTCTCTCTCTCTCTCTCTCTCTCTCTCTCTCTCTCTCTCTCTCTCTCCCTCCTCTCTGTCTCTGTCTCTGTTTCTCTCTTTCAGTCTCTCTCCTCTCTCTGTCTCTGTCTCTCTCTGTGTCTCTCTCAGTCTCTCTCTCCTCTCTGTCTCTCTCTGTTTCTCTCAGTCTCTCTCCTCTGTCTCTGTTTTTCTCTGTGTCTCTCTCTGTCTCCCCTCTCTCTGTCTCTGTTTCTCTCTCCCCCCCCCCTCGTTGATAAAACGAGTCAGTGGCTGGAAGATATTAGATCATGTTTTTCGTGGATCCCTTGACTGAGGTCTTCTGTCATAGAGCCGGTTAAGTGGTTGCGAAACGCCCTCCCTACGAGGAGAAAAGGAAAAAGCCCCAACAGACAAGGGAGTGGACGCTCAGGGCCGCAGGGCGCAAGGAGGGTGGTAGGCGCCCCATGGGGGGCAAATCAGTTGATTTTCACGTGGGGAGTACGGGTGGAGTGGAACGCCAGAAATAAAGAGTGGATGAGTCTTGTCTCTTCTCCCCCAACTACTTAAGACATGTAAAGTAACAGAAGTGTGACCACCACCCTCCTGGGGGGGGGCACCGTGCTCCCTTCATTAGGGAGAATACCTTTGTGCTCTGCGTGAAGGACTGGTGCCTGCAGCCTCAGTGGTCCACCCCAGTTCCAGCCAGCAAAGGGACCCAGCTTTTGGTCCTGACAGAGCTGGATGGCATACTGGACCCCTCCTGTCTTTGGGGTCTTAAAGTCACCATTCCAGCAGAAGGTCTTCAAGGTGGGTCAGGAGGGAGTTTTCTCTGGTTTGCAGAAAGTCAGAGGCCCCTGCATTTTACCCAACGTTGAACTCGAGACTAGGGAGTGAGGATATTAAAAACAAAAGAAACACTTTTCAGCAAAGGTGTGTTCCCCCTCCCCCATGCTATCTGAGTGGTAGCTTCATGTCTGGTGCCTGGCACATGGTCCTGAAGGGCTCTGGTCCTTGTGTGGAGAGGTGCTGTCTGGAGGTCGTGGTCCCTCGGCTGACTGATGAGCCCTGGCCGTCTGGCTCTCTCCTCTCTTCTGCAGCATGCTGCTTCTACCCACCCAGAAAGCTAGCATACCTTTATAGACAAGGTCTCCAGAAGCATTGTTAGAAGTCACAGAAAGCGACTACATTTAGCTTATGCAAGAAAGGGCGATTGTTGGACAGCTCCTGGAGCATCTGAAGAGCCCAAGGGTCCCATTCTGCCTCTTGCCCAGCTTCCAGTGGCCCCAGCTCACTCCCACTAGCCTGACCTTATAACAACTCTGAGTCCTGTCTTTTTTTCCTTTGGATTATCATTTAAAAAAATACCATGGGCTGGAGAGATGGCTCAGTGGTTAAGGTGCTTGCCTGCAAAGTCTAAGGACCAGGCAGGGTTCATTTCCTCAAGACCCACATAAAGCCAGATGCACATGGTGGTGCATGTGTCTGGAGTTCATTTGTAGTGGTTGGAGGTCCTGGCATGCCCATTCTTTCTTTCTTTCTCTCCCTTTTTCTCTCTCTCCCTCTAATAAACATAAATAAATAAGTAAAAAAATAAATACAACAAAGTGGGCCTTAGAACAATGTTGTCTTACAGTTTGGAAGGCAGAAGTCCAAAATCCAAGTGCCATCAAGGTTGGTTCTTTTTGAAGTACTGGAGGGAACATTGTTCCTCGTCTCTTTTCCAGCAGCTCCTGGTGGTTCCAGGAAGCCTTTGTCTCACTGATTCATAATTGCATCACCCCAGTTCTTTCTCCTGTGTTTAGGTGTTCTTTCCTCTGTGTTTCTTAAGTATAATTGCTGGATTTAGGATACAGTCTAATCCCTGGATGAGTTCATGTTCTTGCTTTCATTTCAGATAAGGTCACATTCTAAGGCTCTGCCAGATATATTTTTGGAGGACCATTTTTCAACCCACTAGAGCCCCTTTTTGAAGTGCCTAGAGGAGGGAATTGATTTGGAAGAGAATTTATGAAGCATTTTGGCTGCCTATATCCAGGCACTTCCCTACCCCGATGTCTGGCACTTAGAAGTGTGGCCATGTGATTCTAAGTCCATCAGTTGCTCCACTTGAAATCTAGACTCTGAGCTGGTGACAGGTCAAGTTCTTGTGTGTCAGAGCTGGTGGCCAGGACCAGTGGGTGTCCTCATCAGACTTTCCAGGGTCTGTCCTCCATTGTGGCTCTGTTTTCCCCATTTATCTTGTGAAGCAGTCTTTCCAAGCTTCCCAGACTGCATAAGGGCTCTCAATGTCTAGCGGGCCTTTTCTTTCTCTATTTTCCAGGTTTAGTGTCTGTGTCTTGGTTAATAAAACACCAAGTTCAAGGTTCAGGCTGTCAAAGCTATGACCTATGCTTTGACAACCTCAACATTGATGATGACCTGAGAAGCATGTTGGAAGGACATTGGGGTGACTGGCTATTGGAGGCCCTGGGTCACGATTCTTGTAAGGTGGGGTTCAGTTCCAAGTAGAACCTATGGAGTTTATTCATCTAGCCTATATCCTTCATACATGGGAAAGTGAGGTGGGAGATGGGGAGGTCTTTTTTCCAGATTCCCCCAGTGGTCCAACTAGGGCCAGACACAGGGGTCCTTCCAGCTCGATTCCACGTTCTGTCATAATTAATTCACAGCTAATCTCTTAAGTACCCACTTCTGTTGCCCTGAGTCAAGGGCTCTGAGGAGTGTCAGGCAGGCCTATAGTCTTGGGGGTGGGGCAGGCAGAGCTATAAAAGGTGGTCATCAGCCATTGGCCCATAGAGATGTGGAGGAGCATATCTGAAGAGCACTGTGCCCCTCCCCAAATGAAAGAGGTGGTCCAGGATGGCTTCTTATGAGAGGTGGGATTGAGAAGGCCTGGAAGGAAGGATTGGCTCAGAGTAGACATCTACGGTGGCATGTGTGGCATCTGGATGAGGCTTCTGTGGGGTCCAATGGGAAGAAAGCAAGACTTGTAGCAGGCCTTGAATGGCCATGGTGGCCTTTATGTCTCCTCCCCTTCCTCCTCCTCTTCTTGCTCCTCCTGTTTTCTCCGAGCAAGGCTGTACTTACAGTTGTTCCTGGTTGAGACAAGTGGGAACTAAAATCAAGTTTCGTCACCACCTACCAAGCCATATCCCTGGTGTGGGCTATTTCTGCCCAGATAGGATATCTTTTCTTGTGTCCCTGCAGGCAAGCCCCTTTTGAGCCAGTCATGGATCTGGGATCTCTCCTGTCATTGTCCCTCTCTGCTACCTGAACCTGAGTGACCTGCTCAGGAGGGCATCTCAGACATGGTCCTGCCTGCTTCTGACTCTGGGGCAGAACATGCAACTTCACTTCTCTGGACACCAGTGCTGCCCCTCCCCCCAAGCTGTTCATAATGACCTGAGGGCTCAGTGGCCTCTCCTGGAAGTGCTTGGAGCTAGTCCTGAGAATGGCACCTGAGGACAAGGGGGCAGTGTAAGAGGCTCAGAGACTTCTACTCAACAAGGGGCCGGCTCCTGCTATGAGGGTGGGAATCATGGCTAGGAGCGGTGGAAGTTTCTTCTGCCACCCAAATCTCTCCCAGGCCATGAGCACATCTGTGGACACTCCCATTCCCATAGCACATGGGATAAAGCCAACCGAACCTGGCACTGAGATGCCAAGTGCTAGGCCAGGTTTTCTGGCTGCCAGAGGTGTGAAACATCAACTACTCTTCTTCTTGGGGATAAGTGGGAGAGATGTTCCAGAAGACTAAGGGTCGCTTTAGAGATTTTTGGTGGGGTCACTGTGGTGGTAGTGATGGGTGGGGTCCCTACCCTGGACTCACTATGTCAGCATCTCTGGAGATCTGGCTACAAGCTGATGCCACCACAGACAGATGTTTGGAACCAATGTGTTTCCAAGGGAACATGTGCCCCCTTTACCATCCACCTCCCCCAACTCCACCCCTGTGCCTGTCAAACCCTGGAGGCAGGTTGCTCACATTTACAGGACAGTTCAGAGGGCTCTCAGTGACACCCAGCCTGGAGGTTCTCTCGTGGCTTTGCTTCCTGGTCTGAGTTCTAAGGATGAGGTTGGGGTGAAGGAAGGCGCTTTGGCAGTAATTCTAGGCAGCCCTAGAGATCTGACTCAAGATTCCCATAGGACAGCCAAGATGGAGATGGTGTTGCTTCCTTATGGAGAAGACCTTTGTGAGATGAAATCACTGATGAAGAAGACGGCTTTCTACAAAGATGGAAGGGAATGCTGTTATGTGTGGCAGGCTTCCAGGGTCTCTTGAGATTCTTTTTCTCCCTCCCTCCTTCCCTCTTCTCCCCTCTTCCCTCTTTCCTCCCTCCTTCCTCTTTCTTTCTTTTTGAGGCAGAATCTCATTCTAACTAGGAGTGACCTGGAACTCACTCTAGCCCAGACTGGCCTTGAACTCACAGTGATTCTCCTCCCTCAGCCTCAGCTGGGATTCACAGTATGGAGCATCATGTCTGGACTCTTTTGAGTATCTTGATTTTTTCACAAAGAAAGGCCAGATTAGGAGAAAAGTAGTGGTAAACTGTAAACACTTATATTTAATAAATGAATATGCTCAATGCATAAACATAAGCAATCTGTGCTGTGTAGCAGACAATCTCGGGATCTTAAAATGACATCAATTTGTAAATGCCCTTAAACATGGAGATCCAGGGACAGACAAGATTGAAGTTTGTGCAGGACATCTTCCTTAGCCCTGTCAGTGTTTCAGTGACCATATGTATGACTTCATCTGAGTCATGTCCATAGCCTTTCAGCCCTTTTGTGGAGGAAAGGCTGAGCCAAATGGCCTCTGTGCCATTCACCTCCGGTTCAGTTCAGTTAATCAGAAACATTTAAGCTCGAGGTTGAATACATAATACATAATCTTGTGCTAGGAACCAGACTGTCAGGTTGGTGCTCTGAAATTACAAGCATGGCGGTGTTGGAGAGAGAGGGTCACCATTATATTTCACCCCCCCTTTAAATTGTGTTAGATGAGACTGATTATCATTTATTTCTAATTCTAAGAGTCCTGTGGCACCTGTAGGTAGATCTGAGTTTTGTGGGGTTAGAAGACAAAGGTTTTATTTTATTTTTATTTTCAAATGTGCCTCGGCTGCAATTCATGATAGGAAAATGATGCCAGCACCTTAAGTTCCCAGGTACAAAGACACTGCACTGAGTTTCTGAGGCTGCCAGCAATGGTGATGTCTGCAGGTGCAGCCTTCATGGGGAATTCTGCACAAAGTGAAGTGGGTGGTGAGAGCCACGGCCCCTTCTAAACAAGACTGTTCTTTAATCGTTCTTATACTGGTGCTACCTGGGAGGGGGTGGCATTGGTTTCATGGGTGGCATTTTAGAAAGAAAAAGTTGTAATCTTTTTGGGGGTGGGGGAGAAAAAGGTGCCATTACTCAAGAGGAAGGGATGAAGGATGGTGTCCGACGGAGTCTGGCTCCTTTCAGCTCGCTAAGTCCACTGCAGATATGCGGTTATGTTTCCACACAAGAGCAGCAGGGTGGAGTTGGAAAGGGGAAACAATTCCCTATTTTCTTTACTGATGACCCATGACAGTTGTGGAAGGGAGTGTAAAGGGGAGGGGGGAAATGAGGCAGGAGGAGGGAAACAGAGGGGTCTTTCAGTGACAGAGCAAGGAAAATGGCAAATTATCCATGGTTTCCAGAAATCTGCGGAGGCCCCTTTGGCCCCTGCCCTGCTAAATACAGTGCCGTCTGTATGCGTTTCCCACCTCAGAGGTGCCTGCTTGAAGGTCCCCTGTCATTGTGTACTGTTGTGTTTGCTTGTGTACAATATGCCTACATGTGTGTGAGAAGCGGCTGGGATTCCAGCCTATCCCAGCAAATGCAAGAAAAAGCTACCCAGGTAACAGTGGGCAACTGTGTAGCTAAATCAATATTTTCTGCAAGAAGGTTTAACGTTTCATGGGACTGTCAGGCCTGGGTGAGGGGACAATGTGCGCCTGCATTAGCCTTAAGTTTGAAGTTTGCGATTTGGACCAGTCTTGGGGAAAACAATGCCCTTTTTGTGCCCAAAGAAAGTGGGGGGAGGTAAAAGGAAGGAATATGCTGGTTTGTGAAGGGAGGGCCCATGAAGGTGCAGTCCCTGAGCTGAATAGGGAGGACCCTAAGGTGTTGTGCCACCACCTTTCCTGGAATCCCCATGCTCACATCAGCTGCCAGAGGCTATGACCGCATCAACCCAGAACCTGCTGCAAATCCTTAAAGTTTTGCTCTGGAAGGTTTCTTGGAGTTAAATCTTCTGGAATTAGAGCAGACAACAACAGCCCCATAGTCTGCTGTCACTGTCACTGGGTTTATTTAGCTCCCCCAATCCTGGCTGCACCTGCCACGGACATTGCTAAATCCAGAGTTCATTTTTACTGAGCAGTCTTAATTCTGTCTGTTTCATGTGTTTTGAATCCTTACGAATCTTTTCAGTAGAGATGAAAATACACCCCCCATGCTTGTGAGTCAAGTGTGGGAACATGTGTGAGGAGGCTTTCTTCCGGGTGTACAAAAGAAGTCACAGTGAAATTTATCCTAATGGAATCCAACTATTGGTTTATGGAAAGAATTCAGAAATCAACTCAGAAACAGCCCAAGTATTTCCCCTTTGCTTTTCACTATCTTAACGCTTGGCTACCTAAATTCTTGTTAAGTTCGGACACAAATGCATTTTGTTTGTAGTAATTAAAATGTTTTAATGAGACAACCATAAAATCCACCATTAATTATTTTATTTTAAACACTTCTGCCTTCTTTTGAACCAGGTCTATTTAGAAATAGTTTAGAGAGTTGCCTGCAGTTTTATTCTTTCCTCTGCATTATACGTAGGAGTGGAGAAGTCATTTATAAATAATTACACAATGTTTTGGGTCTTTGGGCTTGTATAATATATCAAAGCGATTAGTACACTTATTGTTCTATTGTAACTGCGTTTTTTTCTCTCTCCTTTCAGTTTTCCTTGCCTTGTCTTCTAGCTAAACCTTTTTCTGCAAATCTTTTGTCTTCCTCATTCTTTTTGCTTGTTACAGTCCAGCATGTCCTTATTCAAACATTCTCAGCAGGGGTAAAGAAAGCGACTTCGGCAGCATCTTAAGTTTTAACCATAACTTTCTGGCATTTTCTTTTCTTCCAGTTTTCCCAGACTACCTAAGGGGCAATGAAGAATTATAACATACATGAGTTATTGGTACTCCCCTCGAGTTAAAGGGGGAGAAAAGCGCCTCATTTTCTATGCCCCCAAGGGACCGAGCGAGCGGGCGGCCGCTACACAATGCACTTTGCATTTCTTTGGGACGCCGGCCGAGCCTGCAGCTCCGTCGGGCGCCCCCGGAGACTCGGGCGGGCGTTTCTCCATTTCTTTTATGGAGCCACAAATAAAGACTGGAGGAGGGCTGGAGGAGGAAGAGGGTCTCCCCTGAGTCTTGCATTCTTCCCACGACAACGACCGGGACCTGCGCTGGCGGGCGGCGCGGGGGGACCGGAGCGCACGCGGGCCACCGCGGCCGGCGGCTGCCGCGCAGCGCGTCGGGGATTAGGGCAGCCAGCACGAGAGGCGACCACGCCGCCGCCCCCGGCCACGTGAGGACAGGGATGGCTTCAAAAGTCCCCAGCACACTAATCCATGTTATCTGGTTGGATGGCCGCGGCCGCGCACGCAGGGCCATCCTCCCGGCTGGTGGCCCTGGCAGGGATTTGGGGACCCGAGATTGCCTGGGCTCACTTGTGCAAGCATCGCTGACAGTCCGCGAGGGCGAAGGGACTTCGGGGAGGGACTTTTTAGGCTTGAGTTATTCTTACAGATAGGATGGGACACAAGGATGAATTCCAGGGGACACGGGGAATAGGGACATCAACATTGAAATAGGGCGGGGAAGAGGGACTGGAGAGATGGCCCGGCTGTTAAAGGCGCTTGCTTCCAAAGCCTAGCAGCCCAGGTTCCAGTGTCTGTCTGTCTGTCTATCTATCTATCTATCTATCCATCCATCCATCCATCCATCTATCTATCTAT
>PVHP010031954.1:0-20656 GCA_004024765.1 Zapus hudsonius | reverse complement strand
TGGAGTCCCTGTGGCTTCTGCCTGTGGGGAACTGTGAGTGAAGGCGACTCGGGACCCGAGCTGGGAGGACTTGGCCCAACTGGAGTAGATTGAGAGGCCTGGAGTTTCTGGGAGAAACCGGGATTCCTGGGTACCCTGAATCTGCAGATCCCAGGCAAGACAGTAGCGGTTACTGCTGGCTGGTACTCTTGCTTGGGGACAGGTGTGGCAGGGGGCAGCCAGCGTACAGGAGGCACACTGGGTAGGGAGAACTCCTGATTTTGATGGATGGGCCTCAGGATTTTATTTATTTATTTTTTGGATGTTTTCGGTACAAATCCTCTCTAGAACCTAACTATTATTACTGTTAATTTTTGGTAAGTGGGAGAGGAGGGGTTGTGCATGGAGGAGAATGGGTATCCCTTGGGGCTGGGGGAGGGAGACGGGAAAGTGGCTGGCTATGTCACTTCTCCCCTCTTCCTTCCAGCCTGGCCTATTTATTTATTTATTTATTTATTTATTATGTTTTATTTCTTTTACTTGAGAGCCAGACAGAGAGAGGTAGAGAACTGGGGTGCCAAAGGCTTCCTGCCACTGCAAACAAGAAAGAAAGAAAGAAGCCATGCGTGGTGGCGCACGCCTTTAATCCCAGCACTCGGGAGGCAGAGGTAGGAGGCTCACCATGAGTTCAAGGCCACCCTGAGACTACATAGTGAATTCCAGGTCAGCCTGGACTAGAGGGAGACCCTACCTCGAAAAAGAAAAAGAAAAAAAAAGAAAGGAAGGAAGGAAGGAAGAAAGAAAGAAAGAAAGAAAGAAAGAAAGAAAGAAAGAAAGAAAGAAAGAAGAAAGAAAGAGTAAGTGGACTTTGTGTTAATCAGACGCATAGGTCACGTGTGCATCTGGCACAATTTATGGGTACTGGGGAATTGAACCCAGGCTGTTAGGCTTTGCAAGCAAGTGCCTTTAACCACTGAGCCATTGCCCCAGCCCAAGTCTGGCCCATTTTAATCCTTACCTTTGTCCCTGGATGATTCTTGGTGCTCAGCTGCTGGGACCTCTTATAGTTGTCCTTTGACCTCTGGTTGTGTGATAGTGGGCGAACCACTTCACATCCCAGGCCTGAAGTCTCACCTGGTGTCTTGTGTTTTGCCTTTTGAATGTCTAAATCATTTTCTCAAAACCTTGGGACATCCTTAGGGCCTAGACGGAGCAGGAGAGGTGCTGAGGCAGCGATGATACCCCATGCCAGGCTCCTGCAGGCTGGTGGTGGCCTGTGTGGAGGAGGGAGGGAGCACATCCCCTGGCTGGGCCCCAGCAGGCCTGCAATGCTGAAAACACCCTCCATTGACCCTAAGCCTCAGATTTGACTTTCAAAGGGGAAGCACTTCCGTTCAGATAAGAGGCCTCAGGTTCAATAAAGACAGTTTTGTCCTGTTGGGGCTCCTGGGTTGGCAGTTCTGATGTCCTGTTGGAGTGAGTATGCACATGGGGGTTAAATAATTCCTGCTCTGGGAAGCCGGAAGGGTTACATGTACCTAGGTTCTGCCCCACCATGCCTTCACCATCACTCACCAAGTCCTTGCCAGATCTGGAGATTGCATTTTTATTGGATGTTTTATCTGTCAATTTATCAATTTTTTTATTTTGTATATGAGTGTTCAAGTGTGTGCAGGTGCATATAGGTCAGAGGACAACCTCAGGTATCATTCCTCAGGAATCATGTCTTTTTTTTTTTTTGAGACAAAAAAAAAAAGTTCTTCTTACTGGCTTTAAATTCACCTTATTAGGCTTGACTAACTGGCCAACGAGCCCTAGGGATCCTGCTGTCCCCACCTCCCCAGCGCCGGGATTATATCAAGCCACCTCCCCAGCCCCTGCTAATTTATTATTTTAATCAACATGTTCATTGCATGGTGTGGATGGCAGTGTTTCAATACATGCTTACCACATAGATAAGGAAAATGAAACAGAAGATAGACCAGACTTGAGCTCAGACAAGGATACCTTTATTCAGCAAGGAGCGGAGAGTGGACAGCCATAGCTGAAGTCATGTCTCTGTGGATAGCTTCTATGAGCATATTTAAAGGACTTTTGGTCACAGTTAGTGTTCTTCCTAGATACGGGATTCCCTAAGTGACAGTCTATCCCGAGGCATATAAATGTGGATTGGACTGGGGTGTTTTGAGCTCTTTTCAAAAGGGGTTTATCAGAGGTAGGATCCTTCAGATATGTAAACCATTCTCTCAGGTCCTCCCAGGTAGGATCCTGTGTCAGCTATGTAAAACATTTTCCCAGGACCAGATAGAGCTGTATCTTCCCTTCGTCAGATACTGATCAAATCCAGCCTCTGTTTATCCATCCCTCGTCCCAACTTTCAGCTCCTACATTCAGATGAGCTTGTTTCAGAGAGAGCGTACAGAGCTTATCTTTCTATCTGGTCTGTTTCATTGAGCACAATGACCGCCAGTTCCATCAATTTTGTTCAACTGACAGGATTTCATTCTTCTTTGTGGCTGAATAGTACTCCATTGTGCGAATGTACCTCGGGTCCTTTATTCATCTATGGTGGCGGCTGGCTGGCCTTGCACCTCAGCCACTGTGAACAGAGGACACTCTGTTGACAAGTTCTCAGGCCACTTTGGGGAGAAGGCAGAGCAAGGCGCCCGTCTCTGTTTGATCACACTACGATGGCACAGGGTCCCTTTGGGCTTCCCAAGATAGCCCAGGATGGACTTGAGTCAGGTTTTAGAACCTTGCCCAGTGCTCTGTGTCTAAGTAATTGTTGATAAGTGGCCTTACGATGCCAGGGTCTCTGCTTCTCGCTCCTTCCTTGCTGTTCACATTCATTCCCTTGAATCCATTTCTGCCTCCATAAATAAAATTTTATTTTATTTGAAAGGGAGAGAGAAGTAGATAGACAAAGACAGGGTCTCCAGTCACTGCAAACTAACTTCAGATGCATGTACCACTTTGTGCATCTGGTTTTATGTGGGTACTGGGGAATCAAACCCGGGTCCTTGGGCTTTGCAAACAAGTGCCTTAACCACCACACCATCTCTCCAACCCTACATTTCCCTCCTGAAGGTTCTCCCCTACTTCATGTCCCTGTACCCAGCACTCTGGGGACACTGGAGACATGTGTTTGAGAAAGACGTCTTAGTGAAATCATTATGACCTCTTCTGGTCACTTCTGTTCTCCCTGGGCAATGGCATTTTGCACAGCAGACAGTTGGGGCTTAAGGGACAGATGGGACTAGGGGGAAGCCTGGGTCTAGGGATATCTCCTCACCATAGCCCATTGTCACCTACTCGCCCAGTCTTTGCTGGTTCCCCTGATGAGTGAGCTTCCTGGGTTGTGGGTGAGTGTTGGGCAGGAGACTTTGAAGCCAGCCTTACAGCTTCAGAGGTGGCCTTGGGTGACAGATACCCGGGGTGGCAGGAGTTACTGTTTCTGCCTTTCTGAGCTATGAAGCGGTTCTTGGGGCCTGATTTAGAAGGACCCATTGTTCTTATTTTCATGGGTTTTTGAATAATGCATTTTGCTCCAGCCTTTAAAGGAAAAGGAAAGAAAGAAAGAAAGAAAGAAGGAAGGAAAAAGAAAGAAAGAGAGAAAGAAAGAAAGAAAGAAAGAAAGAAAGAAAGAAAGAAAGAAAGAAAGAAAGAATAAAAGCCCCGTGCTTAACAATGTTAGAGTAATGACCTTGTGTTTCATGTCAACCACTGGGGCTCAATCCACGGAGGCATTCAAATATTATGAAACGTGTTACTTAGGACATTGGGTTAGCAGGAAAAATCCCATCTGTTCTCATGAGGAAGGAGAATAAATTTAGCCCTTTATCTCATAGCCTAGAGCAGGCTGGAGAAGGCAGGAACTCAATCATCACAGTTAGAGCAGTGTTTGCCCTTGTTGAACACCTACTGAATACCGTGCACCTATTAAGCACACCCTGCATACCAGGCACCTGCACCCAGCACCCAGCGATGTGAAAGCTCATTGGAGAGGCAGCTACACTGGGAATCATGAAAGCTCCTGCCATAGAGGAGGTATGAAAATTACACCGGCTAGGGCTGAGAGAAGGCTCAGTGGTGAAGTGTGCTTCTTGGGAAAGCATAGGTCCCGAGGGGGCCTGAGACCCCCAAGCTTAAGTCTTGGGGTTCCACGTAAAACAGTTGGGCTCAGCCACAATCACCCGTAACTCTAGTCCTGAAGGAGAGCAGAGATCCAAGAATCAAGGGAGTCCTGGAAAGATGGCCCAGTGGTTAAGGCACTTGCCTGCAAAGCAATAACCGATTCCCCAGTCCCCACGCAAAGCCAGACGCACAAAGTGGAGCATGCATCTGGAGTTCGTTTGCAGTGGCTAGAGACCCTGGTGCACCCATTCTCTCTCTCTCTCTCTCTCTCTCTCTCTCTCTCTCTCTCTCTCTCTCTCTCTCTCTCTCGACCAGATGGAAGAGGTGATGGAGCAGGACATAGACATTCCACTCTGGTCACCACAAGCGACAAGCACATGGGGCATACAGCACACACCACTTCACACATAAACCCACACACCATACCACCCTGCACACACACACCACATTACAACATGCACACTCACACGTGTGTACAAAAATAATTTTTTTTTGTTTTTCGAGGTAGGGTCTCGCTCTGGCCCCAGCTGACCTGGAATTCACTCTGTAGTCTCAGGCTGGCCTCAAACTCACAGCGATCCTCCTACCTCTGTCTCCCAAGTGCTGGGATTAAAGGCGTGCGCCACCACGCCCGGCTCAAAAATAAATTTTAAAAAGGAAAAGAAAATCACACAGCTCATAAAATACCTGGGATGTCACCCCATCACCTCCATCTTACAGAGAGGAAAGTGGGGTTCAGAGAAGCTTCAGGAAGCTCAGCCGGGTGGACCTGACTCCAGGGTACACATCCTCTTACCGTGGGAAGAGTCTGTGCCATGCATACAGGCTCGGGCATCTGCCTGGCTGTCCCCATCTGATGAAGCCTTATTGGCTGTGGGGACACTTAAAAGTCACTGCCCTTTCCCAGCTGGTCCTGGACCCTGCACCCCCATGCCCTCCAGCCCCAGGTGAGGGTCTGAGCACCTGCCAGCCCATGCCCCCCCCATTCTGGGTGACCTTCCCTCTGCCAGTTCACACCTCCTTGGCTTCCTGGCTGCCCTTGTCCCCTCCCTGTCACCTCCTGGGTGTGTTCTTTGGGTAATAATTATGTGCAATGGTTTACTCACTAGTTTTACGGGTTAACAATCCCCTCAGGTCCAGTGGGTGAAGAACACAGTTAATGATTGTCAAGGAAGGCTTCTCATTTCTGTGGACCCTTCCTCTGGAGCCCTCTGCCTGGGCCTTGGCTCTCCCAAGGGACTCTGGTCCCCTTTCTGCCAGAGCTGGTCCTTGCCCTGGTATCTACTTCAAGCCCTGCCTCCTCCTGGGGCCTCCCCTTGCTCTGAGCCCCACAACCTTGCTGGGCACCCTCTATGAATGGCCTTAAAGCTTGGGCAGGTCTTTCTGTGCATTCCCTGTGTGACTGAGGACTCAGTAGCAAGGAAGGCAAGAGCCTGCCATCCAGCTGGGGTCAGCCAGGCTCCAGGACCATCTGTATAGCCAGAGGTGCCACATGGGGTCAGTGGAAGCTGATGGAAAGGGAAGGTGGAATTTTCCAGGCAGGTGAGGAATGTGGGTAGGGCATCTGGAAGCCACAGGAGTGGGATAGAACAGGGACAAAGCAGAACCTGTGTTCAAATCATGGCCCCCATGGTGGGAGAAAGATGAGTGAGGTGCCTGCACTACCCAGCTGGAGGCTCCATGAGGCAGGCACCCTCAGAGGGATCCGCCTGTCTCTTCTTGCTGCTTGCTACTCTATAGGTTAAGGGGATGTCTGTCACCTCAGCAAGAGAGGGTTCCTTCTCTCAGGGCAGCCAGGATGGCTGACACCTTGCCTAACAGGACCCCCTCCACACTCACTGAGAGCCTGTGGATTCGCATGTAAAACACACCTTTTTATTGACAATTTCCATAAATATAAACACTATACCATGATCGTAACCCTACCCTAACCTTCCCTCATTGAATCCCTTCTTCTTTCCAACTAGTCTTCTCTTGTATTCATTCTGATATCATCATATTTTCTCCTATTACGCAGGTCTGTGTGTAGGTAGCATCCGTCACCTGTGAGGTCATGAATGTCAAGACCACTTTAAAAACACACCTTCGCAACCAAAAAAAAAGGGGACAAATGGGCCGGGCGTGGTGGCACACGCCTTTAATCCCAGAACTCGGGAGGCAGAGGTAGGAGGATCACCGTGAGTTCAAGGCCACCCTGAGACTACATAGTGAATTCCAGGTCAGCTTGGACTAGAGCGAGACCCTACCTCGAAAAACAAAAAAACCCACACCTTCCCATGCTAGCCTGCAGACCTCCAGTGCTCCTGACGGCTTTGCAGTGCATGGTCCTGGTGAAATAGACCAGCACAGAAGCTCAGGACATTGTTTCCTACCTGGCCATGCCCAGAAACTGCCCCTGGGACTTGATGACAGACTCTGAGCGGCTGCACCAGGAACTCTTGATTCAGAAAGTTCAGGATAGACCTTCAAGGAGGGCCTGGGTGTTGAACAAGCCCACGAGTGATTGGATTGCACAGTGGGTTAGAGATGGCTTTTGGGAGAGACCCTTTCTCTACCCTGACTTCAGCCTCCTCCCATCACCCCATGCCTGGATCAAACCCCACCCCACTCTACCCCAAACTGCTTCTGGATATGTTCAGTGTGGGGTGCTCAATGCCCATGGAGGAGCCGGTGTCCAGGGGCACAGTGCCTCTGTGCTGGGGGTGAATTCCCACTGCAATGGGTCTTTCTTGTCTGGGCTCTTGGCTCTGTCCTGAGGGCAGTGTGGTCCCTTCAGATTTCCAGGATTGAAGGTACTCCTCTTCCTGTTCCGTCGTCCTCCCTTCCCCTGGCCTGGGTTGGCTCTTACAGGTGTGGTGTTGTCATTTCCTTTGCATTACTGTGACAAAATACCAGACCAATAGCAGCTGATGGGAGGAAAAGGTTTATTTTGGATTTTTTTTTTTTTTTTGGTTTTTCGAGGTAGGGTCTCACTCTAGCCCAGGCTGACCTGGAATTCACTATGGAGTCTCAAGGTGGCCTTGAACTCACAGTGATCCTCCTACCTCTGCCTCCCGAGTGCTGGGATTAAAGGCGTGTATCACCACGCCTGGTTTTGGATTTATTTTCTTGAGGGAAAGTTGCATCAGGAAAGGATGGTAGAGCAGAGGCTGGACCTCACTTCTTGCCACAGCAGCTGGCAGAGAGAGAGAGAGAGAGAGAGAGAGAGAGAGAGAGAGAGAGAGAGAGAGAGATTGAGCGCTGAATTCTGGCAGGGGTGAAACTGAGCTATAACATCTCACAGCCCCATCCCTGGCAACACACCTCCTCCAGCAAGGCTCCACCTCCCAAATCACCACCAGCTGGGGACTAAGTATCAAAACACATGAGTTTATGGGGGGCATCTGATTCAAACCACCATACCTGGCCTCCTTTATCTCAGGTGACTTTCAGATCAGAAGGCAGCTGGAGAGGGTGTAGAGATAGGATAACCTTGTCCAGCAGCCTAGGACGCTGGTCCTGGCAGCCAGGGCCACACTCACCTTCCATGACTCTCTCGAACTTCTGGGAAGAGCCTGTTATGATAAATACCCTGGAGACCAATGGACAGGTGGATAGAGCCCCAAAGAGCCCAGCCAACGCTGGGCACCCTGGTTCTGTTCCACAGGGTTTGCTATATAGACCAGCTCTCTGGACAACGCTTCTCTTCCAAAGCAGCCAAATCTCAGTGGTTGCAATTTTCCCTGTGTCTTCCAATCATCCAGGGTTGCCTCTGCTCACCTGCTCTTCAGAGAGCCCAAGGTAAATCTCTCTGGATGGTTGTGATACACACTCAGAGTTGGGATGCCTGGTGCCCACCCCGCTGGCTCGTACAATAATTGCACCAGTTTTTATCCGCTGGAGTAAATGTCCATCCCACAGTGCTAAAACACATATATGTATTTTATAAAAAGGTATTTCAGGGGCTTAAGAGATAGCCCAGTGGTTAAAGACATTTGCTTGCAAAACCTGCCAACCTGGATTCAGTTCCCCAGGACCCACATAAAGCCAGAAGCACCAAGTGACACATGCCTCTGGAGTAGGTTTGTAGTGGCAGGAGGGCCTGGCACACCCATATGCCAGCTCTCTCTCAAATAAAAAAAATATATTTATAAAGAAATAATCCATGATTATGTATTTTTGTATATGTTTTGAAATTATGTCCTATTTGTTTTTTTAAAGCAGATATGATTTTTAATGTTTTTTAAAAATATTTTATTTATTTATTTTTCAAGCAGAGAGATACAGAGAGAGAGAGACAGAGACAGAGACAGAGACAGAGACAGAGAGAACACCAGGGCCACCACCTTGTGGATCTGGCTTATTAATGTTTTTTTTGAGTCTCTTTTTCTAATATGTTAGTTCCCTCTGAGCATTGCATTTTTCAGTTATAGCAAACAACGGGATTCTGGATAATAAAAATTTGGGGTGGTGTAGACTGTGTGCTTCTGTGACTGGAAAAAGGAAGCACAGAAGACGCTTGACAAGATTAGAAAATATTTTATTTTTCAAAATAATTTATGTTTTGCATTTATTTTTAAAAATGTGAAATTGCTGGGCATGATGGCACATGCCTTTAATCCCAGCAGAGGCAGGAGGATCGCTGAGTTCAAGGCCACCCTGAGACTACATAGTGAATTCCAGGTCAGCCTGGATTAGAGTAAGACCCTACCTCGAAAAACAAACAAACAATATATATATATATATATATATATATATATATATATATATATATATATATATATATATATATATATATCTCCAGCATGAGGACTGGGGGAAGTTGCTCAGTGGGTAGTCTTTGCTATACAAGCATAAGGATCTGGATTTGATCCCTGGAATTCATATAAAAATGTCTGGCATGGTGGTGGTAACTTTTAATCCTTGCACTGGGGAGACAGAAACAGAAGACTCTGGGATTCACTGCCCAGCCAGTCTAGCCTAATCAGAAAGAGAGGCCAGTGAGAGACCCTGTCTCAAAAAAATGGGGCTGGAGAGATTGCTCAGTGGTTAAAGGTACTTGCTTGCAAAGCCTGATGGCCAGGGTTCGATTCCCCAGCACCCACATAAAGCCAGATGCACAAAATGGTGCATGCATGTGGAGTTCATTTTCATTGGCTGTAGGCTCTGTGCATTTATTCTCTCTCACACCCATTCTCTCTCTCCTTGAAAATAAATAAAAATATTTATTAAAAATTTTTACAATTTAAAAATATTTTAATTTATTTATTTGCAAAGAGTGAGTGAGTGAGTGACAGAGCGAGCGAGCGAGCGAGCGAGCGAGAGAGAGAGAGAGAGAGAGAGAGAGAGAGAGAGAGTCTCCAACCACTGCAAACAAACCTCAGATGTATGCACCACTGTGCATTTGGCTTTACGTGGATACTGCTGGGGAATGGAACCTGAGTCGTTAGGCTTTGCAGCCAAGCACCTTAATTGCTGAGCCATCTCTCCAGTCCAATATTTACAATTTTACTGAAGTGCAGTGTTCACGAGTCCAGCATGGCAGAGCCTGCCCTGGGCTTCTGGGGCCCGTGGGCAGCGGTAACCAGTCATTCATCCAATAGTAACACGTGCCCAGCCCTGGCCTGACCACAAACACAATAGAGAAAAAGACGGTGTGTCCAACACAGCGATATTTAAGTGTGAAGCTTGCAAATGGGGTGACACATACCCTTGCTGTGCCCTAGGGAGCAATGTGGAGCAAATGACTTTGCATTTAGTCTTGAGGGCTGGGTAGAGTTTTGTCCAGGAGAGAAGGTGGCGCTGGGAGCACCAAGGTGGGGAGCACGAAGGTAAGGACAGAGTGAGGGGTGGGCTGAGGAGCATGCACTAGACTGGTGGGCTGGGGTGGGCTGTGGAGGGCTGGAGGACATGCTAGGACCAGGGTCTTCCAGGACCTACTGCAAGGGACTTTTCTCATTGCTGTGACCAAATACCTGGACATAATCAGCTGAAGGGAGGAAGGACTTGTTTCATGTTACAGGACATCCTGGGGGGGAAGGCATGGTGGCAGGTGCCAGAGAGAGCTGGTCACATTCAGTCCGTAATGAGTTGAACAATGAGAGATGAACGCTGCTGTCCTGCTCACTTTCTCCTGTTTAGAAAATTTATTTATTTGAAGGAGAGAGAAAGACAGACAGAGAGAGAGAGAGAGAGAGAGAGAGAGAGAGAGAGAGAGAGAGAGGAATGATGCTACACAGCTCACTTTGTTCTTTTTAAAATTTTTATTATTTAGTTAGTGAGTTGCAAATAAACTAAGAGAAAAGAAGGAAGGGAAAGAGAAACTAAGCAGAGCTTCTTGCCACTGCTAATGAACTTCAGACATGCACACCGCTTGGTGCATCTGGTTTTATGTGGGTACTGGGGAATCGAACCCAAGCTGTCAGGCTTTGCAAGCACAAGCCTTAACCGATCAGCCATCTCTCCTGCCCCACTTCCTCCTTTTTATTCAGTCTGAGTCCCCAGTTCATGGAACGGTGGCATCTATAGTCAGGGTGGGTCTTCTCCTTGTGTAGCCCAGGCTGGCCTGGAACCCCGGATCTTCTGGCTTTCACCGAGTGCTGGGATTACACGTGTACACCACCATGCCTAGCCATGTGATTTTCTTGTAGGAAGATAAAGTGTAGATCTTGAGGAGAGCAGAATCTCCAGGAACGGTGAGGAGCTATGGAAGTTTTCAAGGCCTTCTGCAGCCCCACATCCACTGGGCTTGGGGTCCTGGGGGGTGAGCCTATGTCTGCCTTGATCTCTATGAATCCATAGGGATAGCACAGTGGCTGGCCCATAGCAAGCATGCCCAGTAGGGGCCACTCGGTCCTCCCCAACCCTCACTCACGGCGATGAATGAGTGAGAAACTTCAGACGCAGGAATCGTGGTGCTTCTTCCAGATGCGTGAACAGTAGAACTCAGGCCCCAGCTTCCCTGAGTGGAGAAATCCCAAGGTCAATGTTGCCCCTGGCCCAGCCAAGACAAGACCCTCTTAGGTGGGCAGAGAAGGAGCCCTCAACTTGGCAACTCCTGGTTTGGCTGACATTGGTTAGTCTTAATAACCAATAATAATAAGACTTAATAAGAGTTGAAGGACTCATCCATCCATTTCCTTCTCTCTCTCTCTCTCTCTCTCTCTCTCTCTCTCTCTCTCTCTCTCTCTCTCTCTCTCATTCTCTGTGTGTGTGTGTATGTGGTGAGATGTATGTGGTGTATTCACATGTGTTTGAGGGCTCACCTGTCCCTCCTCCATCAATTACATGTCTGTTTTGTTGAACTTGTGACACTTCTTCACTGATTCTCAAGAGCTTGCTGATGGCGAGCCCCACCCAGCAATGTTCTAGTCCCCACTCCCCAAAGGACTGGGTCACAGACACGTCTAGCCAGGGCCAGCTATGTACTTGGGATCTGGAGATTCATGGGATCTGGAGATTCAAACTCAGATGGTCTCAGGCCCCGTCGGGTCCTCACGCTTGGGTAGCAAGTGCATTTAACCACTGAGCCATCTCTCCAGCCCCCACTTCCTTGTTACTTTGGAAAACAGTCCACCGGAGGGAAGAAGCCAGCCCCTGGGTTGTGTGGCTTCCCTCGCTATCTGGAGAGAACCACAGAGAATGCTTTGGAGAACAGTCTTCCAAACTATTTTTTTCTGTCTATAAATACAAGCAGTTAAGTGTAATATGGTCTGATGTAGATGCTAAGGACAAGATTTACACTGCTCCATAACCTGTTTTCTTTATTTAACAACCTGTCACGGTACTGTTTCCTGCCGGTGATTATATCTGAAACATTTTTAATAGGCACCCGGTCCAAGTTTGCCTGGATAGACAGACCATATCCGCTGCAGCCAGCTCTGGCTTGCTTCCCATGCTTCTGGGCAGTGTGCAAAGGGTATATCATTCAGCTTGGTCCAGATGTGCAATCATCACCCAGTGGTAAATATTTAGAATAGCTGGAATTGCTGACAAGGAAAAACCGGGTTTAGCTCCCTCACAGAGTCCTAATGCCCAGCTGGGAGGTCACCATGGCAACCTCCTGCCAGCCTCATTCACAGAGTACCCAGCAGTCATGGTGCCTGCCAGGGAGGGGGCCGGGGCCAAAGGGAAACAGCCTATTTTCAGTTGTTTTATAAATGCTGAGCAGAAGGAACAAGAGAAGCAGAGAGGGAGAAAGAGAGAGGGAGAGCGAGAATCACCTCAGGGCTAGATGGCTGAGGGTAGAGTGGGGATGAAGCCACCCTTGAATGAGCTTGCTCCCCAGAGAGCTCCATGTTTATCTGCTCAAGAGCCAGAGATATTTCCCTCGTCCTCATTCAAGCAATAAGGAAATGACAGAGTAGGTCATTGTCCAAGAGCACATGGGAAATGGTAGAATCATGCTTGGCAATCTTCCTTACGGCCCACTGGGGTCACCAGTGTCTCCCCCTGGCATTATCTTGACCCCAGGTCTGACATTGCATTCAGTCCCACCACAAGCAGGTGGGTGCACATTGACTTCATCCAGCCTTGACCTCCAGGTTCACCCTGTCACTCCAGTCCCTACACCACCTCCAGACGGAATGACAGATCTCCAAGTATGCAGCAGCCCCCTTGGGAATTCCAAGGCTCTCAGTGGAAGTAAGGAACTTCTAAATGCAAGGTCTCGTCCCATCCATCTATCTCCATGATAAAGCTGAGTTTGGATCCCCAGGGCTCCCAGTCTCCCCAGTTCCTGCAAAGAGCCCCAAGTGCATTTGAAATCCCTGTGTCAGTGCTGGGACTGAGGCTGCTGGGGGGGGGCATACTTCCAGTGCAGCTGACACTCAGAGAATGTGGCAAAGAAGTCCTGGGCACATCTTAAGTGGCAGTGACTGCAGCCAAGAGAGAGGGAATGTCCCAGCCCTGGGTGGGAGGATGCTAGCATCCTTGGAGGGAGGTTCCCTGGGGACAGAGGAGGGAACTACTTATAGACTTGTCATTTAAAGTCTCAAACTCATCCAGCCCAGGACCTCTCTCTTACCAATGATGAAAACACCAAAGTTTCAACTGGGAACGTGAGTTTGTCCCATACCCCAAAACAAGACCAATGCAGAACAAGACTGAAAACCCAGTGTTGCCAGGCATGGTGGCCTACGCCTTTAATCCCAGCACTCTGGAAGCAGAGAGAGGTAGGAGGACCACTGTGAATTCAAGGTCAGCCTGAGACTATATCGTGAATTCCAGGTCAGCCTGGACTAGAGTGAGACCCTACCTGAAAAAGGGGAGGTGATGGGGAGATGGCTCATAGGCACTTGCCTACAAAGCCTAACAACCTGGGTTCAGTTCCCCAGGACCCATGTAAAGCCAGATGCACACAGTGGCACAGGCAACTGGAGTTCCTTTGCAGTAGCTACAGGCCCTGCTGTGTCCATGCTTTCTCTCTCTCTCTCTCTCTCTCTCTCTCTCTCTCTCTCTCTCTCTCTCTCCTTTGTCAATCACAGTAGTGCTTTCTGCTTCTTGCAGCCTTTCCAGATGGAAACAACCTTGTTAGCACCACGCCTGGATAAATGGCCCAAGAGAAGGGTGTGCCCTGGGTGGCAGAGCAAAGGAGAAGCCCAGGGTGTGGCTGGCAAGCCTGTTTGCAGACTGGGCTGTGGCCTGCAAGGCGGGACTCCAGGAGAAGAGATGAAGGGAGACTTGGGTCACACGTTCCACCCCCCTCCTTCCCTGCCCCAGCAGCCTCCCTGGGGGAGGGCTTGAGCCTTTGAGAACCTCTAAACCTTATAATAATAATATATAATAATAACCTCTAAAGTCTTCCATCCTGGGGAAGCTGCTCCCCACATCTGTCTTGGTCTCCCTCCCATCATCCCTCATTCCCAGTTCTACCCCCAAATAGCCAGAAGATGGTGCATCCCTTCCATTCTGTTTAAAGGAGCTCAGAGGGTGGCTTGTCACTCTGTGCCTTCACTCCAGCTGTCCTTTCCCCCATCTGTGCCCTCTCACTGTCCCTTTGCACACCTGCCACTCCCGTTGTAGAGCTACCCTAACCCTGGCCCCCCTCCACAAAAGTGCCCTGCCAGCTTCGCTTCCTTCCATGACCACAGAATGTATGACTCCCTGCCATGGTCTATATGTCCCCATTGTTCTGTGACGTTTGCAAGAGGGGTTCAGAGAAGGGGGGGCCAGAGGGAGAGCAAATGGGGGTGGAGGTTTGGAAAGCAGACAGAGAAGACATTTGAGATCTGGGGACAGGCCCAAAGTCCAGCCAGAGGAGAGAGACTCCTAGGGAACTGGGGGAGGCGGAGGGGGTAGGGGTAATAGATGGCCACTATTCAGGCCTGGACTCCCCCAGGTGGCCCACTGTGACAGCTGAGCTGGTCTGCTGGTGAACACTCAGCTCGTTGCCTTTGGGTGTGGACATACCCCTGGGGGAGGGCAAGGCCAGCAGAGGGCTTGTCCTGGAGTTGTCTGCAGAGATGGCCTCCAAGCAGCCAATGAGAACAGAATCCAGGGCAGGGCAGACAGGAACTGGTTTCTGTAAGGACCTCACCCCTCTTTCACCTCCTTCACCAACAGACACACCTGCCTAGTAGAGCCTGCCCAACTGGGTGCCAAGGCGTGGCTTTGTGGGGGTGTGACTTTACTTCTGTGCACCACAGACTCCGTGGGGTGAGTGGTCTTGAACCTCTCTGGGCTCATAGATACATACCCCTGAAGACATGATGCAACCACGAGACTCCAGCAACATGCAGGACACATATAGATGTTTGAATACACATACATAGTTTTTTTTTGGCAACAGTATGATACATATTATTTTCTAGAAGATTTGAAAAAATAAATTTTTATGTGTATGTTTATGCACGTTCATGTATGTGAGGGTGTGGAGGGGGTGCATGCGGAGGCCAGAGGACAACCTTGGTTGTTGTCCTCAGGAGCCCTGTCCACCTTTTGTGAGATAAAGTCTCTTATTGGCCTGGAACCCACCAATTAGGCTAGGCTGGCCAGCCAGTGACCCTCAAGGTTTCTCTTGTCTCTGCCTCCCCAGTACTGGGGTTACAGGCACATGCCACCATACCTGACATTTTTATGTAAGTTCTGGGAATTGAACTTGGGTCCTCATGTTTGTAAGACAAGTACTTTACTGACTGAGCTCCAAGGAAGCAATTTTTGGGCATGTATGTGTGTGTGGTGTGGGCATGCATAGTGCACACACACGTGTGTGCAGATGTGTGAGCCAGAGAACATCAGGTCTCCTGATCTCCTAATCTTCTCTGTCACCCTTGAGAAGGGGGCCCTCACTGACCTTGGAGCTGCTGGGTTTGGGTCAGATTGTCTCACCAGTGAGTGCCACCAATTTTAGTCTCTGTGTCCCCGCACATAGGACTAGAGTTACAGGTGTGTGTGGACACTCCATCCAGCTTTTTCTTTTTCTTTTTGTTTTGTTTTGTTTTTTGAGATAGGGTCTCACTCTAACCCGGGCTGACCTGGAATTCACTCTGTAGTCTCAAGGTGGCCTCTAACTCACAGAGATCCTCCTACCTCTGCCTCCCTAGAGCTGAGATTAAAGGTGTGCACCACCACGCCCGGCTTCACTCCAGCTTTTTTACATGGGTGCTGGGGATCACACTTGAGCCCTTACATGGTAAGCACTCTTACCCGTTGAACCGAATCCTCATCCCCTAGAAAATAAATTTTTATTTTATATTAAAATAGCCAGAGCTAAGTTATGGAGCAGACTGTAAAATTCACATACTCTTCTTATTGAAGTAAGAACATTTTACAGGAAATTTATCATTTTAACCATCAAAAGTGTCCAGCCTTCCCAACACTACCCATCTCCACATTTTCTATATTCCAAACGGAAGCTGCTACTTCCGTTCAGCTCCCTGTGCCCTCCACCAGCTCCTGCCCTGCGTTCTGTCTCTTGGCTCGACCTGTCCTAGGAACCTCATCTAAATGGAATCACGATCTCTCCTTTTGAATCCTATTGCACTTAGCCTAATGCCTTCAGAGCTTGCTCACATTGTAACGATGGTCAGAATCTCATTCCCTTTTAAGCTGAATAAGATACCCTTGACAGACATACCACACTCTGCATATCCACTTCTCTGCTGGTGGACACGTGAGCTCCACCTTTTAGCTGCTCTGGTATCACTTACGGATATTGGTGTGAGCTCTTTCCAGTCTATGTCTAGAAATGAAATTGCTGGGCTGTATGATAATTCTGTTCAACTTCTGGCAAACAACCACACAGTTTTCCCTGGTGGCTGTGCTATTTGAAAATCTCTACTAGCAAAACACCAGCATTTTATTCTCTCTGCAGCCTGCCAAAATGTAGGGAACCATTTTCCTTTGTTTGTGTGTGTGCATTTGTTACATACATATGTAGTGTGTGTGCATTTATTTATGTGTGTGTACGTATGCATGCTTGTGTGCATGCATGTGTGAAATGGAAAATTTGGGGTTCCTTGTCGATATACCAACTCACCAACACACCGATAAATTTAGGGTGCCCTGGATTCTTGTCTCATGAATTTAAAGAATTAGAATCCATAGACCAGAGGTAAGGTTTATAGAGACTTTATTAGATTAAGAGAAGGAATGAGGAGAAAGTTCCGAGAGTTCCTGCCATGCCAGGTGGAAGGCAGGAAGGAGGGGGTGAACCATATGGGAGCAGAGCTGTGTAAGTAGCCCAGCTGAGATGAGGGGAGACTTACCAGGACCCTGAAGGCTCAGGAGAGATGCTCCCCTGGTAAGCATCTATTTATATCCTTATTGTGGTGGGCTCTACCTTCAGGCTCACGTGAGCCAAAGTGAGGGCTGATTGGTCTGGGCTAGGGGCCAACTCAAGAAGAGGCCAACCATAATGCCAAGTTTCGGGGCTGAGCTTAACCAATCACAATGCCAAGATCTGATTTAAATTCTAGGAAAGGGGAACTCCCTCCCAGGATGGTCTCATGTTGTTCATGGAAAAACAGGTCTAGGGAGCTCCTTTAGTCAAGAGATAAGAAGTCAGAGCCTTCTTTGGTCTCTAGCACAGTGGAGATTCTTTTTTTTTTTTTTTTTTTTTTAGAACACCAGGGCCACCACCTTGTGGATCTGGCGTATGTGGGTCCTGGGGAATTGAACCCAGGGCCTAAGGGCTCAAAGACATTCTTCCTTTACTTTCGGGCCCAGTGACCTTAAGTGCCTCATGAGGAGGCCAGTGGTTGACATCAGGTGTCTTCCTCAGTCACTCTCTACCTTACTTACTGAGGCAGGGCCTCTCACTTGGACCCAGAGCTTGCTGATTCAGCTAGTTTAGCTAGCTTGCTTGCAAATGGCTTCCTTGCACTCATCTCCCAAGTTCTGGGACCACAGACAGGCTGCCATGCCCACCCAGCATTTATGGGGGGTCTGGCTGGGGATCTGAACTCTGGTCCTCATGCTTGTATGGCTAGTGCTTTATCCGCTGAGCCCTCTCCCCAGCCCCTTCCTTCTTTGACAGCAGGCTTCCTAATGGGTGCAAGGTGGTGTCTTCTGGTTTTGAATTGCATTTCCCTGGTGACTCCTAATAGTGGAGTACTTTTACACCTGCTTAGTGAATGTTCAGCTATCTTTTCAAAAATATTTGTTATTTATTTATATGCAAGCAGAGAGAGAAGAGAGACAGAGAGAATGGGCACACCAGGGCCTCCAGTGACTGCAAACAAATTCCAGATGCCTGCACCACTTTGTGCATCTGGCTTTACGTGGGTACTGGGGAATCAAACTTGGGTCATTGGGTTTTCCCCACAACAGATGTGCCACGATTGCCCCAGTTGGCACAATTGGCCTGGCTGGCCTGCCTTAAGGCTTGCAAGGCCCACTGCTGTTCACCACCATTGATGACTTCTCTCTCCCATAGGGCTGCATGCAGCCATAGCTTTTTCCAGCTTTCTGTCAGCTGGTTAACAAGGAGGAGGTTTCCAGCTCAGCTCCAGCTTGATTTCTCAGTGACCTGCAGCCCAAGCATATATGGTGTTCAGCAAGAGGGTCTTACCATCTCATTCTGGTGGGAAACTTCAGAGCCTTGGCAATGGCTTATAATGTTTTGGGGCCTTAGGAGCCTCCCTGGCCAACTACTCACAGGAAGGTATCCCATCTCTGGCATTGAAGTTTTTCTAGTAACAATCTATGGCTACTGGGTGTGCCATTATCCAAAGAAGTAGGTTTCCATATGGCTTATTCTAAACCTCTTGAATTTTGACTAACCGTCCTCCCACCCCTCCTTTACTGAATCCTTCCCCTGACCCCACTTAGGCCATTTCACCCCTAGTAATCTGTTTATCTACTTAACACATATACAATACTTCCCTTTAAGTCTCCCCTCTCCTCCCTCCCTCACAGCCCCTTTCTCGCTTACTGGTCTCTACTGCTGACTTTCACTCCAACTCACATTTACAGCTAGGATCCACGTATGAGAGAACATGCAGCATTTGGCTTTCTGGGCCTGATTACCTCACTTTTAGAAACTAGAGACACTCCTTTTAGGGACTAGCACCCAAACCTTGTTTGACAGTTCACCAGAGGAGGCCAGGGGAGATGGCTCAGTGGATAAGGTGCTTGCCTCAGAAGCAGGAGTACCTGAGCTGGAAGCTGTGGTGGGCACCTGTCATCCCAGTATGTCTATGGCGACATGGGAGGCAGAGATGGGGAGAATTTCCCAAGCCAGATTACCTGGCCAAATCAATGGTGAACAACAGTGAGAGATCCTGACTTAATAACATCTACATTCAAAGTTGTCCTCTGACCTACACATACACACACCAAAAAAAAAAAAAAGAAAGAAAGAAAGAAAGAAAGGAGAGAAAGGAAGGTTTGCATGAGGCCGGGGCTGCAGTTGCTGCTGGCTTACATAGGTTCAATCCAGGTGGGTTTCAGATGCCCATCTCTATCTAAGGGCTCTGCGGGCTCATGGCACAGAGCAGCCTCCCTGAGCATACCGTAGCTGTCCCTGGGGGTACATATAGGAGGCCACCTATACCTCGATTCTTGCTTCCACATGTTCCACTCATTTGTCCAGTGAAATAGTGGTCTTTGTGCCCATGAGGAAGCGCTGGCTATAGACCCTAAGTGACCTCGATGAACCAAAACTGTGCCCTCAGGAGTGAAAGTTTGTGACTTGTCTTTATGCTAAGTGGCACAGGAGTATGGTTAAAACTCACACCTTCCCAGCACAGCATGGATGTGAAATTTTATAAAGCAAAGTGCAAGATGGGTGGGTATGGTGGCTCATGTCTTTAATTCCAGGACTAGGTAGGCTGACACAGGAGGGGTACCATGAGTTTGAGGTTAGGGACTACAGAGGAAGTTCATGGTCAGCCTGGACTAGAGTGAGACCATGCCTTAAAGATTTAAAAAGAAGCCGGGCGTGGTGGAGCACACCTTTAATCCCAGCACTAGGGGAGGCAGAGGTAGGAGCATCACCATGAGTTCAAGGCCACCCTGAGACTCCATAGTGAATTCCAGGTCAGCCTGGGCTGGGCTAGAGCGAGACCCTACCTCAAAAAAAAAAAAAAAAAAAAAAAAAAGGAGGTCTGGAGAGATGGCTCAGTGGCTAAGGCACTTGCTTGCAAAGCCTTACGACTAGGGTTTGAGTCCACAGCACCCACGTAAAGCCAGAAGCACAAGGAGGCACAGGCATCTGGAGTTTGTTTTCAGTGGCTGGAGGCCCTGGCACTCCCATTCTGTCTGTGCCTCTTCTCTATCTCTCTCTGCTTGCAAATAAAGAAATAAACAAAGAAAAATATTTTAAAAAGAAAAAAAGACAAGGAGGAGGAGAAGATGGAGGAGAAGGCGAAGAGGAGGAGGAAGAAGCAGCCGCCCTTTGGTTTTGCCTGAGCTTGTTTCTTGGCCTCACAGAGACGAGAAAGCAAGCCTTGGTGCTGGCAGCGCCGGAAGTAACTTGCACTCCGGTTTTCTAGGGTTGGTTCAATGAAGAGCCTGTCTTGAGGTGGGGGTGGGGAGGCTGAGACTCCTGTGAGGTGAGTTCACTCCAGGCTCACTTAGGTCTGAAAGGCTTAAGACTGTCAGAGTGTCATGACTCCCCCCCCATCCTCCCCCCCCCACTCCCCACTTGACAACTCTTGACAAACGTGAAGATTTAGATTTTAGACAATAAGCTATTCTGGGGGAGGTTTTATCTCTTTGAGCAATGTGAAAACTCCAGGCAAATAAATAAATAAATAAAAACAACCACCACCTTGCTCTTTTGGGACAGTTTGGTCAAGTTTGGTCTTCTCTGTGAGTTTGTCTCGGCCTGCTTACCGGGCAGAAGCCTGTTGCTTCACATCTAGGTAGGTTATGCACTTTGTCGACAGCATTCTGTTTATCATGGTCTCCTGGTGGCCAGGAAAATTTTCACTTTGCTGCCTTAATTCCCTTTAATCACTATACTGTGTGTATGTGTCTGTGTTTATAAATGGGTCAATGCACCTGTGCGCACACGTGTGGAGGACAGAGGACAACTGAGGTGTCATCTGAGGTGTCCTTCTTCTCTGGCACTGTCCACCTTGTGTGTGTGTGTGTGTGTGTGTGTGTGTGTGTGTGTGTG